>VZRX01006407.1:0-20367 GCA_013398075.1 Notiomystis cincta
ACAGGGGCACTGAGAGAGCTCAGTGCTCACAGCCTGGTGCTAAAACCACCAAGTTCTGGGGTTACTCCCCCTATTGAGAGCTGGACACGATGACCCTTGTGTGTCCCCTCCAAGGCAGAACATTCCAGGAATCTGTGAGTAGACCACATCCTTGCTGTTGGAGTTCCTTATGCAGGCACAGCACATCAGGATTAGCACATTGGATGGACTCAAGATGCTCAGAAACTCTGCCCTTGCTTATCCCTCATTAAAACAAGATTTAATATGAACTTTATTTGAATGCATTAGCATACATATATTACCATTATTCCTTAATATTTCATCATGAAAATATATTAACATGGCTATATATGGGAACTGAGTCTCTGCTGGATGAAATTTGACTGCATAATACGCTCACACAGGATTCAAGCTTTTTCCTCATGCCTGCCAGAAGAAGGAATGATTAGTAACATTAAAATAAAATTTTTAAAATGGTGAAGACAGGGGTTCATTGCCATGGAAAAAGAAATTAAACTTACAATTCAGAGAAGTTAAATTAAAAAAAAACCAGAAAAACTAAAGGAGAGAATTTAGGTTTAACATTTCACTATGAAATAACAGTTACAGATTGAAAAAGTTATGAGTTATGTGATATATCTCTTAAAATTTTCATTCTGGTTTAGAATGGAAATATTTTGGAAAATAGTGTCCAATTGTGCAAATCTCAGTGTTTCCCTCGGGACTGAACCTCACTTTTACTATTGAGTTGCAGCCTCCACAAATATTATGTACAAGTTCTGGCAAAGACTTTGTCTTCCACTGGAGAAAAGAGAAACTCTAAATTAATGCACTTGACAAACTCATATCATCTTTAATCTGAGGCAGTGCAGAGGGTTTATGCTCAGCCATCTCTGCCATCAATTGCTGCTGCAGAATTTACAGGTTTTCCATAGCTTCTTTCCTTCTTATGTAGAGATAAATGTAGACTCTATAGAGCTGATCAACTTTGGGTGAAGTTTTCTCTTGTAGAGGAAACTTGTATTTTCCTCAGCAATTTTGAAGCCCTGCTATTTTCAATAAAGAATTATTTTCTTCACCTAAATGGATTCCATTTCACTATATGTTATTTTTTAACAAAGCCACATATTCCAAAGGAAATCCATCTTTCTTTTGGTTTCTGAATAGCTTTCAGGTCCAGTTGTTCATTCTTCCTGCCACTCAAACACACTGAATCTAGGAAGGGCAGTTTTGACCTCGAAGAATATTGAAACATGTTTCTATTTTGTTATTAAAATAACCCAATCAAGTATTCACTCCCTCCTTCCAAACAAAAAAACCCCACAGCTATTTCTTTCTTGCTTTAGTTCTCTTTCATTTCAGTGGTAGCTTATTAAGCTAATTTTTTAGATGATATAAAGAAAAATTACATTTTACTCTCTTTGAGCCAATCTCCAACACTTATTTCAAGCAGTGATATTCCCTTTCCTCAGTTTTCTTTCTGTCTTACATCTTCCAGCTCTTCACTTGCCATCACAAGACAAAATCATGGGATTTGTTACAGTTCTGCTCAGTACCAAGTTATGAGAACATACCATGTTTACATTTTTGGCTAGAATACCCACATAATTTTACATCTGATGTTTTTTGACATGTACTGAGCTGTGAAACTTGGTGTTAATGCAATCATGCCAAAAAACTTGAAAGAAAATAGACTGGTGACCAAGAGCAAAATTGCTTTCTTCCACACCCTCCTCCACCAGATATGTTTTGCATTATGTATTAGGCTTTTTTTTAATGCACATACTCCTTAATGTCACTGGAAAGTGAGGGAGGAAGAAAAGGGAATGTGTTTCAATGTTGGATTCCAGCCAAACTTTCTTTGGCAGGTCTGAGTGAAAAAAGAAATAGCAAAGTTTTTCAGAAACCTCCTTTAAAGAGTGATCTTTACAAGGAAAAAAAAATTGAATTGACTTAGCATATTAAAAACCACTAAAAATTTTAGGAGTGAAATCCTGACTTCACTGAAATCCCTGGCAAAACTCCGACCTGTTTCAATGGGACAAAGGTATCTGTTGTAAACTCTCTGATCTTGGAAGATTTTGGCTGATGGAAGTAATTGCAGATGATCTAATTTGGACAAGGAACAATCAATTAAAGCATGAGGGATGTCACAATGTCCAGCTCACTGAAGAAAAAGCCTTGTCCTGAAAGACCCCCAATATCAAGTCAGGCAGGGTTTACTGTAAAAACAGAATTAGGCTCACCCAGCCTTGGTTCCTCCACCTGAGGCCTCTTCTCTGAGCTGGCTGAGGCTGAGATCCAGCTCCAGCTTCAGACATCTCCTGGCACCCACACCGAGGTGGATTCCTGGGAGTGTTTAAATTGCCATTAGGACCAGAGGGAAGCTGGTCAGGCAACCTGCAAAGAGGTTTGACTCCTGCTGCACTCGGTGCCAAGGTGCTGTTCCCAGCCCTCAGGGAGCAAAGCTGCTCCCCTGGGGGAAATTCAGACCCCTGCTTTTCAGACAAGATGGGCTGTGCTCCCCTGTAGAGCATTTGACTCCTCATCGACCACAGAGGGAGCCCAGAAAATGAGAAATAATTGAGCTTAGGCCTCTGAATTGTCTTTCAAATAAAAGTATCTTGTAACAGAAGGGCTTTTGCAAATGTTTGTGGCAGGCTGATGTGCCAGTCAAACTGATTCCTAATCATTACAGACATCTGCTTGACTCCAGAAGTTTCTTGGCAGACAGAGGATGGTGATGGGATAATTGCCCAGGGAAAAATTTCTGGCTAGGAGAAAAAAAAGTCAGAAAACTACTGGCAATGAAACTTTGGGATCAATAAGGTGCTTGAAATTTCTGTGGAGGAAATACACGTGAATGTTTGTACCAGCCTAGAGCACCATCACCATGTAACCTGCTATAAATATGTCTTAGAGCATTTTCCTCTCTTGGCATAAGACTTTTTTTTGACATCTGACTCCTACTTAGGCATGAGTCCTTAGTGAGCTTCAGAAGGGAAGGTGGCTGAAAATAGAATCAATGCTGTTTTAAAAATAGGGAAGCTATTAAAAATAGGACACTACAGCTTGAAAAACTAATGTTTTTATAAGTAAAGGCTATTGTGAGAAAGGTAATTCCAGGAGTCTAGTATTCACACTAGAAAATGACAGGGATGTAGTGTAGGAAAGCTATGTATTTAGAACTGGAGATAAGGAAATAATGTAAATTAGATAATGTTTACTGTGCCATTGAAAGGCAGGACAGATGTTTATGTCTCTTGTGGTGGCTCTACACAAGTGTTGTCTGATATCCATCAGGAGCTGAGCATACTTGCCAGAGTCAGGCAGGACCACAATGCCCTTAGTGCCAAACTTTCCCCTCCTGAAGGTACAGATGAGCAATTTGGAAGTTGTCAGATACCCTGGGGTACTGGAAAGTAGAATTACAGAGGCAACATGGCAAGATTGGCATCTCTGCAAGCAGGAAGCAGCGTGAAACTCTGAAGGGAAGAGGCTGTAAATCTGTGAATTAAAATCCACAGCCTCCTAGCCAGGGCTGCACACCTCACAGCAGAAATCCAGTCCCTCAGTGGGAAGTGAAGTCTTCTAGTTAAAACTAAAGATATTGCCTCTGCTTCTAATGAACATCAGTGTTCTAAAGGTGGAGCTTATGTTCTCTGGGTGGAGGCTCACAGGAAGCCTCTGTGAGGGGTAACAGAGGCAGGAAACTTGGGCTGAAGGCAAACCATAAATGAAAGTGGTCAAACTGGAGAAGGAGCAGCTTTGCAAAGGTCGATGTCAGATGGTGAAGGAGGCAGGAATTTCTGTGTAGGCACTACTGTGCATTCTATAAATGAAATTGAACTAGATGGTCAAAATGCTGCTACAGACTCAGCACTGGGAAATGTATCAGCTTTCTATCCTGGGAACTGAGTCTGTGAATTTTATTAATTGGCTACAAAAGGCTATGGTCTCTGCTTTTCATGGATTCCTGTTTATTACAACATGACAAATCATCAGGATAACGAGAGGGATGGTCCTCAGGGGTCTCTGGATACAGGCATTATCAATTCTTCCAAATCAAAACCTCCTTGAGACACTGAGAAACTCTGTAGTTTCTTCCAGGATGCACATATTTCCTGAGGCATTAGCAAACTACAGTGACTTTTCACTAGATCCACAGTTTAATAAATGCTTGCTAAAGAGTTTTAAATTTTTTTTTGGTATTGGAAACACTACAAAATATTATGGCAAGAATGAGCACAGTTTTCCTGTTGCACTGGGTCAGTTTGGTCAGGACCCATACCTGGCCAGTCTCAGAATCTTGTATCTTCATGCAGAAGTAAATTGATGCAAATTAAGAACGTGTTTTGTTTACATTCTATTTTAAAATGTAATTAATGGGCACATGGTTAGGGTGATAATTCCCCATAAGGCTCCTGGCACTACCAGGCTGCTCTCTCATTTGTTCCCAGGCACAGGAGATGAATCACTGTCTCTGGAGAGGCTGTAACTCTGCAGTGACACCTTGCTCCATGCCCTTCATGAATACAGGAAGCCCTCCTCCTCTGCAAAGAAGGAAATAGACCCCCTGTCTATCCAGCTGCCAGGACTTTTCCCACTTCCTGACCCACTCTGATCCATCCCATGAACCTTGATGCAACCCCATCAGCTGTGGGCTCTAAGACCTGCCCTTCCTTGCTTTGAGCCTTCGGTGGTGTGAGGCTGGGAATACCCACAGAACTGTAAATTCAGCACCAAAATTTGCCTAAGGGATAATGTCAGTGCAATACAGTGCAGTGACAGGATAATGGTCTCCTGACACAATAAAACTGCCAAAAAGAAGCCAAGCAGTTTATAGATAATAAATGTCAAACAGAGGTAGATGTTTATTTTCGGAACATCACAAGCCTATTATCCTGTCAGACCCTCCTGTTTCGATTTCTTTATTTCCATTACAGTAAATGAATAAAGAGCAGTAAGGAATGAGATGTCCTGCAGGCCAATCACCAGCTTGTTCAGCCTGAAGGCTCCACCAAGGCATCAGTTTACCTCAACATATGGGTTTTTGAGCAGCTGTCTTTCTCTGGTTCACTGACACACGAGCTTCAGTGGAAGAGAAATCCTTCCACCTCTTCCAGGAGGTGTTTGTGTTCCAGTTTTGAAGTTCTTGCTGCTGTTAAAGCTTTTAGTCCTGTTAATCTTCATTACAGTGAAGGGGGGCACGTGGAGGGGAAACAAGGAGAAAATGTTTGTCCCTGCCTTACACTGCTGGCATCTCAATCAGCCTGGCAGAGATGAGCATTAAATGGTTTTTAGGGGGGTAGAATGAGGGTTGTAGGCAGAGTCAAACAGGACATATTTATGTAATTTATGTAGGTATGGTCACCACAAGTTTCCAGAACTGGATGATGGGTATTTCCATTTATGTCCATATTGCAAATAGATGTGGGTTGAGGAAATCCAATGTCATCTTTTATCATAAAATCACAGAAATCACAGAATGGTTTGAGCTGGAAGAGACCTTAAAGTTCCAAATCCTCTGCCATGGGGATTCCACCTGACCAAGTTGCTCCAAGCCCCATCCAACCTGGCCTTGAACACTTCCAGGGATGGGGCATCCACAACTCTGGGCAACTTGTGCCAGTGCTTCACCATGCTCATAGTAAAGAATTTTTTTTGACATGTGTTCCTTCAGATGAGAATTTTTCACTCTTTACTCTTTTTTTGTTGTTGTTATTGATGGTGATGGTGTTTATTAATTTTTAATTATCTACATATTCATATTTTATATTGATGTTTAACTAATAAATAATCACTACATTGGTATTATTTTTTTATTAGTATTAAACAATAAGTCTGGTAATGGTAAAAAATAATCTGTGCCCCAAGAGATGGTGCAGTCTGCTGCTGAACAAAAATAAGGGAGTAGAAAAGGAGATGGTTGTGCTTTTATTTGCTGCTGCATAGAACAAAATTCAGAGCTGCTGTCATGGATGTCATGAACAGGCCATGCCAGTGTGGGCCTGGAGAATGGATATAAAGGGAAGCAAGCAGGAGTATCTGAAATAGGGTGAAAAGGGTGTTTCCAATGGAAAATACACTGAGAAGTAAAGACCATCATGTGAGAACAATGCTGTGGTGACATTTGATCTCACAAACATTATTTATTTTTTGTGCAGCTTTCCATTCACCATCTAAGTGAAGTCAAAAGGCCTCCAGAAAAAAGCAGCATGACTAAGGGAACTCTTGGCAGCTTTCCTGTGCAGAGAATGCCAAGGGCACAATATTAACCTTCACTCTGGTCCCTTTCTCTTCCTTCACTGGTTTGCCTGAGATTCCTCCACCTTCTCTTGGGGGAATAGCATTGCATTAATGTTTTTTTACTCTCCTTCTTTCTTTATGGCTGAAAGCAGAACATCCAAGACAAACCCCTCCACAGAGTGTTGATCTGGACCTGACCAGGTATTCCACGGACAAGAGTCTGGACTTTAGCACATCTACTCTCTAGTAATCACTGAACATTCAATAATTAGCATTTGAAAAGAACACATCCAGGGGGAAGATGGATCTGGGCACTGAGGGGAAGGCCAGAGTGTCCTGATGAAGCTGTTTCAGGATTATCTCATGGTAGATGGATGCAGTTCTTTGTGCTTGCTGTGAATCTTAATTGCATCTGCTCACAGACTCTTGTTAATTAATATCAATACAGATTTACTGAAACATCCCACAACTCCTGCCCGGGGATCTGTCCATGCCCTTTCTGACTGAGTTTTTCAGCCCAGTTGCAAGGAGTGATGTCTTTGGTAACCAGCCTGGGTGAGTGTTGGCCCCTGAGTGACGCTCACTCTCTCTAAGAGTGCAGCATCTCACCTGATCCAGCTGCCTTTCCACAGGCAGGTGGTGACAGGACAGGGGGGAATGCTTGAAACTGAGAGCAAATTTAGATTAGATTTTAGAAAAACCTTTTTGCTGTAAAGGATGCTGAGACCCTGCACAGGTTGATCCAGAGAAGCTGTGGCTGCCCCTGGATCCCTGGCAGTGTCCAAGGCCAGGTTGGATGGGGCTTGAGCACCCTGGGATGGTGGAAGGTGTCCCTGCCCATGGCAGGGGGTGGAATGAGAGGAGCTCTAAGGTCCCTTCCAACCCAAACCATTCTGTGATTCTCTGATCTGGGTCAGGGGTCTGGTCTGAACAAAGCATCAAGGAGACATCAATAGCATCAAAGAACAAAGCACCTGGAGACAGTAATGCCAAAGGCTGTTTCATCCCCATCTAAAAAGAGTTAAAAGTCTAAGATGACCTCCCTGCTGATGTCTTTTTGATGATCATTAAGAGACCTACCTAACTTGATAGGACTAGGCACATATTTTTAGACAGCCAAAGTTATGTGAGCTGTAGCCCATCCCATAAATGAATTTAATTACTTCTTATTGCATATTATTTCAATATTGCAGTACAAAATACACTCTGCAAATGAAAATCACAGGAAAAATGAATAGGCGATAAAGTTATGAAAGTTAATTATATCAGATGAAATGATGGGATTTTCAATTATGTTTTTATTTCAATATTAACTGTCCTTAATATTTAATTTTAAATTCTGACACCTCTGTTAATCTACTTAGAATAAGATGGGACTGAAATATTACTTCCATTTATATAAATAATTTAAACTAATTTCAAGAAGTTTAGGCTTCTTACCAAAGTTATAAAAATGTGAAATCATTTAAACTGCGAAAAGCACTGAGCAAGTAGCAAGATTTAGGAATCAAAAATGAGGGAAAATTCTTCCTTTCTGTCTGGAAGGATGACATTTGCTATGGTGATGCTGTGATAAAATCTTATGGAGTTCTGAAACTACCTGTTCAATTTATTTGTACATATTATAGTTTAGCTTCATCACAGATGCAAATCATGTCATTAAAAGCTCTCCAACCCTGCTTATGCATCTAGGACATTTAAGATAATTTTATTTAACTAATAAAAATTATTTTTAAAACCCTTGGTTTCTGTACTTTAATTAAATTCCTGGATCCATGTGAAAGTCATTTGGCACCTACTATGCAGGGGGCGGGGAAGTTAATTACATCTTTAGAGAATAAGAAATCTATCATTTACACTTTTTCAGCAAAACAGACATGAAAAAAACAGAGAAGCCAAATAAGGGAATTCTGTGCTATTCTGTATATTTTGTTATGTAAATGCATACAGATAAAGTATATCCAATATTTGCAAAAGTGTGTCCCAGATTCTGTCGGCCACTGAGGGTGAACATAAGAACAGAGACAGATAGACAGACAAATAGATAGATAGATAGATAGATAGATAGATAGATAGATAGATAGATAGATAGATAGATAGATAGATAGATAGATAGATAGATAGATAGATAGATAGATGGATGTTAAAAGTATTTTTTCCTTTCTCTGTGTTTTAGGAAAAAAAACCACCCTCCATGTTTTTACTTTTTTTCATCCCTGAGGCAGGTAAGGTTGGAGAAATACAACTTTCTCCAAAACTGGTGAGTTTTGCATCCACAGTTCAAGACAAGGAATGTTAGAAAAGTCATAGCAGACTCCTAAAACCTTCTGATGATGGAGGTTGGGCCCCTGCCCCATGCAGTTGGTGCCAGCACTTGCCTCCTCTCTGTGTAAGAAGGTCTTGGTGCAGTATCCAACAACCTGCTTAATGAAGTTTCATTATCCCAGTCACCAAGGTCATGCAAAACACATTCATTCTTTCTTCTTTTATATCTGCTTTCCCTATATTTGAAAAAGACCCTCGTGTCCCCTTTGTTCTTTGCATAGACATTCTGCAAGGAATATCCTCAGAGGGACCAGGGCTGTCCCAAGAGCATGGAAAATAGGTAAAGCATGAAGAAGTGAGAAGTTTGCAGAGGGGAGATGGTTTCAGATCAAGGACAAATCTCATAAAGTCTTGAGAAGGAGAAGGACTGTGATACTGGTGGTGAGGCCCTGGCACAGGCTGCCCAGGGAAGCTGTGGCTGCCCCATCCCTGGCAGTGTTCAAGGCCAGGCTGAACAGGGCTTGGAGCAACCTGGGATAGTGGAAGGTGTCCCTGCCCATGGCAGGGGATTGGAACTGAGTGATCTTTAAGGTCCCTTCCAACCCAAACCAGTCTGTGATTCCATGATGATTCCATGATTCTCAGAGTACCACATCATATTCAATAAGTTGGTCCTAATATGCAAAGTGCTTCATGATCTTGGCATGGCGTTCCTCAAAGACAAATTAATTCATCTCCTTTTGGCAAGACAGAGCCATTCACAAAACAGACAGGGCAATCAGGTTGACTTATAGCAGAGCTCTGTGCAATTAGTTTACTGAAATGCTACTCCATAATCCCTCCCTATGGGAGAGTGTGTCACTGAAATCAGCTCAGCAAAGACGAAAGAGGTTCTTCACGGGGTTCATAACCAATTCAGCAGGGCAACTTGACTTCGTGGGAGATAGAAACAGAAATATTTAAAAAGGCATAAATTTTCTTTTGAAAATTTTTGTTTATCTTTTACTGAAATTTAATTAAAAAGCCATTCATAGCAAATGATGAGGTTTCTGCCACAGCAAGTTGCTCAGGCAAACGTTTTCCTGCTGATGATAACAGAATCTCGAAGTCAAACCAAATAATTAAACTCAGCAAAGAACATAAGAGGAAAATTATTGACTGAGGCAGCAATTCATGGTTTGTTGAGGTAGAACATCTCGTGCCATGCACTGGCTTGTAGTGAAACCCATTTGATATATTTTGAGGCTGTTTCTTGGATAAATGGCATAAGGGAAGTGGGCACTGATTCCTGAAATTTGCTGTCATGCAGATATGAATTTGCAAGGGAGATGGAAAGAGGACTGCAATGATAGAGTTCTCTGGAGCCTGGGGAAAGTGCAGAGGCTGTGATGATTTATCTCCTCTTTGGAATGGGAGTAGAAGATGACAGTCACATTATATCAACCCTGACTTATCTTGTCTCCTTATGGTTTCTCATCTCTAAGCAGTGGAAATGGTCCTTCAATAAATGAAACAGAAGTGACCTTTTTTGTTCAAAAAAGTAGAAATTTAAGTTTAGAGTACCCTATCATAGCATGGCATTGAGAGAGGATCTTTCAAACAGCAACTTATCCTTGAGCTGTTCACTCAGATTTAAAATTTCAACTCTGGGCAGCACTTGCCCAAATCAAGTCTGTTTCTGGCTCATCCCTTTATAATTTTCAGCAACACTGATGTTAAACCATATCAGGCCTTAAGGTGTAAGCAGCAGGATTAAGTGACATGACTTAGAGACACATTCCTTGTGATGTTGGACTATTTTGGAAACTACCATTTTTTTTTTTGAAACGTGCTCAGATTATGATGAAGTGAAAACTCATTCTTCCTATTTAATCATCATCACAATTCAAACTACTTGGTGATACTAGACCAAAGCAAGACAAATCTGCCACAGTACATCCATTTGGAAAATGTACCCACACTTGATAATTACTTTCAAGCATTCATTTTCTAACCAGTTTTCCACCCATTTTATTTTAGATTTAGCATGACCATCTTAGAACAGTTTGTTATTTGTGATAAAATAACATTAAACAATATTAGCAGACATCCTGCAGTCTGATATTTAATGACTTTTTTTAGCTATCCTGAAGCCTGCTCTAGAAGGAACTGACACTTTTTTTTCTTTACAAAACCACATTCCTGCTCATCTCCTTCTGTGAGCTTTCAGATAGTTATTGTTTCATTACCTCTGGCTGACCGGTCAGTAGCCTTTGGGTTACTATTCCTCCTCTTTCTTTTTAAAAACGTCCACTTTATTTGCTTTTTCCTATCTTTTGGGACTTTACCTGATTTCTAGGAGTTCACAGACATCTGACAAAAATTCCAAGATATTTTCCATTTGTTATCCGAGAATCCAATTTAAACTCATCAAAGTATTCTCACAACCTCTTCTACTTTTGTCCTACTTTAATTTGTATTTCTCTGTTTCTGGCATCACTTTTTCAGCCATCTCATTTGATCACACACACACACACCCTTGTTGAAAATAGAAGCAAAAATGTTATCAAATATTTATAATACCTTGATGAAGAGTCAAGAGGATCCAGCCTAAGAAAGGGTAATTAATGTGATGTACCACAGTGTCTGTTCCCTCATGGAATGATCTAAATCATCAGATCCCTGAGGTCTTGGGGTGGGGGTTAGGATCCATCAAAGGCAGAAGAAGTTGCTTAAAGGAGACATTTTTAGAGAACCACTAAGGTTCTCTAAAAGAGAAGGAGGAGGGAGAGCACAGGGGGGTGCATTTGTGTAATGAGGGAAACTGCAGTGACAGTGTCAAACTTTCAGTGAATAGGTGAGGTTTGTGTCAGGTGAGAATTGCCTGTTGGTCTCCCTGTTCTGTACTAATTCTGACATTTCAAAATTAACAGATTCATTTGGGACTGAGCCTTTTTTATTCTGCAGTTGCTACCTCTCTCCTTTCCTGTGTATTCCTCCCGTTCCTCCCATCAAAGTTGTCTGAAATGACACCCCTGACACTGTTCCTGAACACAGTCACCAAAAAAAGAGAGGCTCTGTAAAGCACAGGAAAATTTACATACAGGCTGAAGTATCTTTGCATGCCCAAGAGTTTCTAGAGGAAGGTTTTCCAAAAGGCCATAATCCAGGGGATGTTCCAAAGGGTGGGAAACCTTGTCAATAATATGTGTCAATAATGAACAACAAATGATATCTCCTGGGAAAGACACAGCAGCATCAATAACTGAACAGATGAGAGGTGGGGGGGAAAGGCAAAATTAATGAAGAATAAATAAGTAAGAGGGAATGTAATTAATTAATACTATCACCAAAATTTTACAAAAAACATGTCATAAAACAAATGCAATTTAAATATTTGATGATTTTCCAAGGGTGGCTAATTAAGGTAATAACAAAGCTATAATCTATTTAGAGTTAAGTCTGGTGTTTGACTTTTTGCTGCATAATATTTTGATTAAAAAATTGGCTCTGCATCATATTAATAAGGCAAATGATAGGAGATTAAGAGGAGGGTAATGCACAAACCTGCAAGAGGGTTTGTCAAAGTGGGAACTATGATGGAGAGGATGCTCTTGGGAGGGTCCTGCACAGACTGTTGCTGGGTCTGGAGCTATCCCATGTTTCTGGAAGGCTGGCTGCAATTGCCATGGGTTGGACTCAATGATCTTAATGGTCTTTTCCAATCTTAATGATCCTCTGATTGTTCTTATATATCTTTTCCTGGGTTGTCTCTCTAACCAACATCTGTATTTTTGGTTCCTATCAGTAAGTACCCAAGTTCCCAGGCAAACAGTGATGACAGGTGCCTTGAAACCCTTTTAAAGACCCACTTTATCTAATTTAGGTGATTGAATTTAGGCAAACAAGATTATCTCCCTGAAGGCCTCCAGAGCACCCTGTCTATCTCCACTGACCATGTTGGGAATTTCAGCTCTTCTTCTGGGAGGATCTTGGCACTGAGTCAAATAAACTGGATCACGTCCCCTTGGATCACTTGACCTATATAAATCTACAGTCTCAACTGACAGGGAAATCTGTATAATTCACTCAACCTTTCTTGCTTTTAAATTCATTAAATTTGTCCAGTGCTACACAAAGGTGATACCACACAGGGGAATCACTGTTACTCTGTAGCACATGTGCCCTGGCAAGGGTTAAGAGCATCCAGAGTTTTCATTAAGGACAAAATATGACCTGAATTAAAATCTTGCTTTTCCAGGAATTTAGGGCATGAAAATTGAATTTCCAGCTGGTGTAAATGGAGACAAAATCATCAAGTTCCTGGTTTTATGAAGAAATAACAGTCTTTCTTTTTTCTAACACTCTGTTTTCCTTTTCTCTTTGCCTATGTCTTAGTTCCAGTCATTCATAATCCACTCTTCTATTTTTCTATTTTATAGCCATCCCACAGGAATAATGTGAAATATAACCAATCAGTATTTGTAAAGCACTTTGAGGCTATCAAGTGGAAGGAAGTGTATAAATGCAAATTGTTACAATTGCTCTTCCACTGCTGCCAAGGGACCTGCAAACAGAATCAGGTCCCCATATATTCAGATATACACAGGCTTAGTCACATCTTGTGAAAGCAGCCAGATTATCCAAGATGAGGAAGCACAAGAGGATAGAAGTTGAATAAAATATAAGAAAAGGTTGTTCAGGGTTCTGTCACAGATTTTTGCTCAGTTCTTCTTCTAGCCCTGTCCTAAATACCTGTTTTGGAGTATTGTTGCACTGTGTTGTCTCTACTGGTTTGTGTTGTTCATGATGTAGTGGCCTGGCCTTTCTGGGCTCCTTTTGCAGTCAGTGCAGTCTAATACAGCTTTCTGAAGCAATGCCTGTGACTGTGGTTAGACATCCACTTGGTGACAAGTAGATCTCACATGATGAGACAAATTATGGCCAAGTGTTTCTCGCCATCGACAGCGCATTGTCTGGGGCAGACCCAGACAACTGTCCCAGATGTTGGCATCTACATCTGATTAGGCAAATCCCATCCTATAATTACCTCTGTCAGTAGATTAAATGCTGCCAGGGAACATTCCCAAGCACTGGAATGCAATCATCTATATTCTTCAGTGTTAGAATGGTGCCTGGAATTATTTTGGCCCGAAACAACCAGCACTTTCCCAGTGCATTCCTGAGAGTGGTGCAGGATCCAGCACCAGCCAGGGACCATTCTGGGTGTTGGTTTGGATGCAGCTACCCTGTTCCAGAGACAGGGATATTTCATTGCTATGGACACTGGCAGGCTGTGCCAGCTGGACCCAGGGCTAGAAACTGGACCCTGTCACTGCTTGGTTTTCCAGGAGAGTCACACCCACAGCCTGACACCCAGCACAACTGTGACCAGCAACACTGAGAGGTGCACAAAAATGCATCCTGATGCCCCAAGCTGACAGAACATGTACAGCCCTGATGGATCAGAACCTTTCCAGTACCATTCCATGGGAACAATGTGGCAAAGGCAGGAACAAGATCATATTCCCTGCAGGCAGCTTTCAACTGCTTCATGCTCCTGCAACCACAGTCATGCTGGGTTTGGTTTGGTTTTTTGATTGTTTTTTTTTTTCCTATTTGTGTTCTTGGGGGGGTTTTGTTGTTATTGCCTTGGGATTGTTTATTTGTTTGTTCTTTGGTAGTTGTGGTTTGGTTTTGTATTTTTGGTTTTGGTATGGGTTTGTTGATCTGGGTTTTTTCAAATGTTACATTAATCTGTAAAAGACAGAAGAAAGAAGCTGTGCTGATGCATTTTGCATGGACTCATGACCATGTAAGTTTGCTATGCACGAAACAAGTTCTCTGGCTCCCTGTTATAAATATCTTAAAGCAATGCAGTTTTTAGGAGCAATAAAGTACTTTATCGTCAGCCTCCTTTCCTAGGTAATAAATTAATTAGTTTTCATATTCCTTTTTACCTCTTATTGAAACCACCATGCCCTCACGATGTTTAACAGCCAACAATATCACTTGGAGAGATTTATTGCATATCTCTAGATTTTGTGTCAGTCTAAAGGAATAAAGTCCTGGATCTGTCTGCTCTTTGCTCCTCCTCACCAGTGTCTGTAGCAGCTTCTCTCACCACACTCATCTCTGCCCTCACAGGACTCACAGCAAAGGCCATCTCAGGCCATCTCCAAAACAGCAGACTCAGGGGGACAGGATTAGCAGAGGCAGCTGCAATACAGGAGAGGCAGGAAGCTTCCTAGGAGGATGTTCTATGAAGGTGGTCTCCTCTACAAGATCTACAGCAGTGCCTCTCAATCCTGACGCCACCTCTGTAACCAGAAAATAACTCTGCTCTGTGGCAGCACCCTCTGATCTGGGCTAAAGGACAGCACTGCCCTCCACCCTCCATAGGGAGGGGAAATAACATCCAGGATGTTGTCAGACCAAGAATTAATGCCATCTATTTTCTTCCTGGGATTCCTGTGCTTGGGAGAGGATTTCCACCTTCCTCTGGAACCACAACATTAAAAATACATTGCAGTCCTTTCCCCAGCCAGTTTGAAAACTCACAGCATGGATTTGGTGCCTGTGTGAAGCCCTCACAGGGGATGTGGGTTGCAGGTATAATTGGCAGTGCCACAGATCTCCATCTAGGGATGGGTTGTAGCAGACACCTTTGTTTTCAAAATACTTTTCCAAATAGGCAGAGACATGAGAATCAAGTGATACGGTGACAGAAGAAATGAATATTCATTGTTTGCCTTTTATTATAGTAGGAAGCACAGCAGCAAGAGCTGAAAAGATGGGGCTTAATTGTTGCAGAAGTGATAAGGAACACACGTGGGAACGCATTTGTTTGATTTTTCACTCATACGAGGTAGGTTCCTCAGTCATTTCCATTTTCTCCAGATGAATCAATATTTTCTCTCTAACAAAAGAAAACAAAACCACAACTTAACCTCCCCACCCACACAGAACATATTACTTAACTGCCTGCTGCTCCCAGCTATCTTTGCAAGCTGTGTTCTTGCAGCATTTTAATTTTTCAGTCCTCTCAAGAAATACAATAACATTAACATTATGCATTTTATGATACTCTTACTTGTTACAGATCTTACAGTTCTTTCCTAACACTGGGAGCTTTTATCAGGTTACAGTGTGAATTAACTGTAAAAATTTAGAAAATGGCAAGGATGGATTTGCAGCCAAAAAAAACCTAAACAGGAGAAAAACCTGTCTATGTCTTTCTAATGAATTTCCAAGAAAGCTTCTAATTTTTGGTTAAAAACCCTCAATTTTTCAGAATTAATCAGGGGGAAAAAGTTATTTAAAAAATGCACCCAAAACCTAGATTGACAAGTTTCTTTTCAAAACTAAACTTGTTGTAGGAGAGACAAAACAATCCTCTCAGTGCAAAATCAAGCACTGAGTTCACACCCAATGTTTTTCAAAATCTGCTTTTCATATATGAAAGAATTGGCCGAGTTTATCCAACAAATATTAACCCTTTGAAAATCCTGTCTTGGCATTCTTTACTTATGTGAGCAGTATTTTATCAACTTCCCCAACTGCTCTTCAGCTACTTAGGGAAATGAACCCAACTGGAGGAACAAAACTTTTATAATAAAGCTGAATACTTGAAAATGTATCAATACATAATCTGACAAGTGTTTCCTCCCATACCAGAGATTCAAAGGCTCTTTAGCTTTTACTCTTTCCCTGTTACCAGCACAGCCTCCTGTGCCTCTTCTGGCAGCCTGGCTGTACACACTTTTCAGCAGTGTCAGGTGTTTCTGTATAAACTCTCCAGTGCCAATGGGTGCAGGTTTCTGGTCCTGAGGGCCTGATATTCTCCTTCAAAGGCACCTCAGTGCTTCATTCCCTCCTCTTCTTCAACTGGAAGGGTTTTCTCAATTATTTTCAAGATTACCACATAGGACAGAAACAAAACAGCAAATTTAACCACTGTAACCACAGGTTTGGCTTCGTATTTTTTTCCCAAAGGATCACCCCAGTTCTTACATCCTTTCTCCACTGCTCTCATCCCTCAGCAGGATAAACAAACCTCCTCTGTCTCCCTCTCCCCATCCCTGCCTTCCCTGTACAGTGCTGGCCCTGCTGTTCAGTGAAGTTCAGAACTGAAATGAGAATTCCTAAGGGATTTTTTTATGATCCACATTTCTAAAACTGAACTCTATAGCACATTAGAGTTTTTCTTTCCCAGTTTGAGGTAGAAAACCTTAAAAGTGTAGGAACATGAACTGCTAGTTGGTCCAAAGTTTGTTTTACTTACTCTTATGTACACAGCCTCTGTAACTATTCTGAATTACCCCTCTGCATTATTTTGTCACTATTTAATGTCTTCTTATACCATTAATTTTTACAACATCCACCCAGCTATTAAACCATAACAGCTTAAAACAACTATGTCAATAGAGCCATTTGTGCCTTTACTTATATGTGAATCTCCATAATCTCACTCTGGCTCCTGGGCTTCCAATATACCTTTTTTCAGTACCCAATCAGTGCACCTGTGCCAACCCCTCAAGCCTGTTGATAATTCCTATTTAAACTCTTGTGTCTCAGTAGCCCTTTGAGCTGAACACAGCCCACCAGTGCAGCTCATCAGAGAACAGAGGGACTGTTCCAGTCCTCCTTGCTTTAGGTTACCCTGCAAGTAAATTTGATTTGCTTTGACTTTCTGCTCTTTTCCAAAGCCTTTTCCAAAACCATGTCTACTTTGCCCTGTGCTGTAATCCCGTTATTTTCTTTGTGCTGAATCATTTGTTTCCAGAGTTGTATCCTTTCTGGAAATAGGCAGCTTCAATTATTTTCCTCAGACAGATCTGCACTTTTCCCAAGCTGAATATTTTGGAGTGCTTTTAGTTTCTCTCTGTGGTTTGCTATTTCTCTGAGCTCCAGACTCTGTGAACCATCACTCAGTTCCCCCAGCTAACATCCCTGACATGTCTGTTATTCCACTTTAAAGAGGATTCATTGAATGACACCAGGGAGGATATAAATATCAGCATATCCCAGCACTATTCTCAGGAAAGGTGCTGATGACCTGCTTGTTTCTGAGACATACTTCAAGCTGGCTTTTTAGATCCTCCGTGGATTTTGCCATTTGGGATGACCAATATAATGCACTGCTCACTTTATCATCCACGTTGCCTGTGGGGTAACACTGGCAGGCACCCTCAGATCAGCAGGATCTGGGCCACTACAAACACAGCCTGACTTTGAAGGGCACGATGTGCTTGCAGCACCCACTCAAGTACCCAAAAATTAAGCCAGTTTTACCAGCACTAATGCCAGATTACACGTTGTCACTGTGGCTCCCAGGGACAGGCAAGACCAGCTGGCAGTGCCCTTTGGCGCTGTTCTTTCTCTTCCTGCTCAGGAAGGAAGCAGCATGGACTCGGTCACACCTTTCACTCGCAGCTCTCTTTGCCTCCTCCTTGTGCACTCCGTGTTTCAGCCACGCCGTGCTGGAATCCACTGCAGCACCCTGGCAGCTGCTGTCCTCCTCTTGTCCTGGGGTGGTCCAAGACCTCGAGAAGCTGCAGAAAAAGTCATCCTCTGCCATATCTCATTCAGGCACTAGAGGGACCTGCATGTCCCAGGGTGGTCCAGTCAATCCGTGCTGTGCTCCTGAGCTGCGCCTGTGGTCACTGGCTGTAATGAATCACCTCAATTGATGTATAACAGGTCAATGGGGATTGACTTTAAGCTTTAAAAAGTGTAGATTTAGATTAGATGTTAGGAAGGAATTCTTTACTGTGAGGGTGATGAGTCACTGGATCACTGTTCAGAGCCCTTGTGCATCCCCACCCCTGGAAGTGCTCAAGGCCAGGTTGGATTGGGGCTTTGAGCAACCTGGTCTAGAGGAAGGTGTCCCTGCCCATGGCAGGGGGTGGAATGAGATTGTCTTTAAGGTCCTTTAGAACCCAAGCCATTCTGTCATTTTATGATCTGGCCAAGCTCCTGAGCAGTGATCAGCCCTCTGAAGGACCCACTGGGCAAGGCCACAGCAACCAAGAGAAGTGATTCCAGGTTTCTCCCTGCCAGACCAGCTCCCAAAACCATCTCAGTAACAGGAGCAATAAGTGCCAAGGATCCAAAGGCTCCAGGCCCACAGCACCCAGGGACCTCTGCCACCCACAGCTTAGACATGGTCCCAATACTCTTTCAAGGGTTACAAGCCTGCACGTGTAGAAATTAGGAATCAGGCTCTGGCTTTCCACTCAAGGTCTCACTTCTGTGTGTAAGAACAAAGGCTCGATAAAGCCTTTGCATTTAGAGTTTATTCACTGGGAGCACTCAACCATTGGCATAAGTACATCATAAAATAGACAAAGAGCTGTAATATGTACCAATGGAGCTTAGCATTTCCTGGGGTTATTGAGGAAGGCAGTACCTAAAGATGTGCAGATAGATGGCTGACAGGGTGTTTTCTGCAGAACTTCCCACCTTAAACCTCTCCTTGCTGCCTGGAGGAACTCCAGTCCACATTTGCAGATCAACAATATCTCAGCCACTGAATAAAAACAGCCTGAATTTGAAAGCCATGATGTGCTTGCAGCACCCAATCAAATACTTAAAAATTAAGCCAGTTTTACCAAGGCAGCTGTTTCCACACTTCTGAAAAGCTTCAGGATCCCAATCTAAATCAGTGCCTCTGCAACCTAACACAGGCCCTCCAAAGCTGTCACAGATGGGCTCCTTCTCCAGGAGTCATAGAGTTGTAGGATTACTAAGTTGGAAAAGACCTCAAAGGTCATCAAGTCCAACTGCTAGTAGCAGTAGAAGCACGTGTAGAAGGGTTGTCAGCATGAAAGGGATTGCTGAAATTGCTGTTTCTTCTCCAAAACACTGATAAATACTTCAGGCTGAGTGCAGCCTGTTGTTTGCCTACTACTGAATGAGACAGAGGCTGCTAACTGACATTTTTGAGCTCCTCATTTTCCACTCACCCTCCTGTTTCTGTAGGGGTTTATTATGGAAGAGCCTTGTTCTCTCAGACTTTGCAGTGTTCTTGGTCCCATGTCAAAAAAAAACCCCAATTTCTGCTTGACAAAACTCGCTAAAACATCCCAGAAATTTGGTGAAAGGGGAGACACCAAGCAGAGATCTGCATTTTTTGAGTTTTACTTTTTAATTACGTTTCTGGGATTTACAATTACAAGTATTAAGCTTCTGCAAAGCCAGCCTGCCTTTCCTCCTGCCTCTCCTGCCGGCTGTGCTGGGGCTGGACCTGCTGTCCCAGGCAGTGCTGGCTTAGGCTCCCCGAGGAGCAGAGCTGCTGCTGCCTGGAGAGTTGGTGGGCAGCTCGCCTGCTGCAAATGCATTTCTCTGCTGCTCTCCTTTGGTCCGAAGGAGCTGCAGAATTTTTCTTCTCTTATGTAATGGTCTGCTGCTGTCTTTGCTTGGAAAACCTCTTTTTTCAGCTGGAGGGTGTCAGGAGCTGTGTCCTACCTCTCTTGGGTCACTGCTGAGAGAGCAGCTGGCCGAGGGAGATGTGCCAGGCTGTGGGGCAGCAGAAAGGAGCAGCTCCTCTCTCTTTCCTCCCCTCGTGTCCAGCATTTCCCGGGGCCTCACAGGAGCACGGGGCAGCTCCGCCGGGGCGACCCCGGGCAGCAAATGGGGGAAAGGGGAAATTTGGGCTGGGAGCTTTACCTGGAGCAGTGTTTGTCGCGTGTAGCGTGTCCCCCTGCCCCCCGAGAGCCACAGGGCGGATGGGGCAGAGCCGAGTGCGGGGAGGATGCGGTGGGACCGGGGCTGAGAGCGGAGAGCGGCGGGGGAATGCGGTGGGACAGGGGATGAGAGCGGAGCGCGGCGAGAAGATGCAGCAGCAGCAGCAGCGGGACCGGGGGATGGAGA
>VZRX01006407.1:20408-125624 GCA_013398075.1 Notiomystis cincta
CTTCCATCTCCGGCACACACACACACACCCGCACGCACACACACACCCCATTGATCAATATTTGGCTGTCTTGCTGCAACTTGCTGCAGTCTTTTAAAGGAGTAGTAGAGAGAGAGGGAGAGAGAAAGGGAAACTGGCAGGAAGGGGTAAGGAGCTACACATGTCACATGTGCTTTCTAAGACGGCCAGGAGCATCTGCAGGCTGGATCTGGTGGAGGATGCTGCGGCAGGTGATACACAGAGGGCTCCAGTCGTTTTTCTACAAGCTGGGCTTATTCGTGAGCAGGCATCCGGTGTTCTTCCTCACTGTGCCCGCAGTCCTGACCATCATCTTCGGCTTCAGCCTGCTCAACCGCTTCCAGCCTGACACTGACCTGGAGAGCCTGGTAGCCCCCAGCCACAGCCTGGCCAAGATCGAGAGGAGCTTAGCCAGCAGCCTTTTCTCCCTCGATCAATCCAAAAGCCAGCTGTATTCGGACTTGCACACCCCGGGGAGGTATGGCAGGGTGATTCTCCTCTCCAAACCCGGAGGCAATATTTTGCATCAGGCTGATGTGATCCTGCAGATCCACCGAGCCGTGCTGGAAATGAAGGTGAACTACAAAGGCTATAATTATACTTTTTCCCATCTGTGTGTGTTGAGAAATCAGGATAAGAAATGCGTGCTGGATGATATTATTTCAGTGCTAGAGGATCTGAGGCAGGCTGCCCTCTCCAATAAGACAACAGCCAGGGTGCAAGTGAGCTATCCCAACACTAAATTAAAGGTATGCTCTTACTGCATGCTTTTGCCAATTAAAGAGGCAGCACTTCATTTCTTGTCCTAAACAGCAAAGAGAAATATAATCATATCTATCTCTCTCTATGGAATTGTGTGTGATCTAGGCTGTCCTCGTGAAGCAGCTGAATCTGGTGCCTTGCTTTTGTTCTGGGCGAGGAGGGAGGGTGGGGGACTGGACGCTGCCGGAGCAGGAGAAGAAGGGAAGGAAGAGCCTGAGCACCGGGAGACCTTGCAATGCCTTGAAGGTTCAATACATGGGGAAAAAGGGACAGGAGGTCGGTGGGGGGTTGAGAGCTGCTTTGCACTATCACCTTTTCCAGCCTCACTGCTGTGGTGGGATAATTTGTCTTTAATGTGGCCGGAAAAAGCTTTCCTCAAAGGCACAGTGAGGTCCTGTGTCTGCCTGCCCCTGCCAGTGCTGTAGGAGCAGCAGGAGGTTTGGGCCAGAAGCAATTTCAGGTGTCCTGCCTTCTCTACCTGCATGCAAAGAAGGTGAAGGGAAGTGGGATTTTTTTTTTCTCTCAGTGTAAAAATTGTTAACTCTGTCACTGATGGATGGGCTGGACTTTTGGGATGGATCTCACCAGCTAGTGGCTTCCAGCAAAGTTGAAACAAGGTAAAAGGTGAAAGAAGTTTCAGTCTTCCCAATTAAAAGAATAAACAATTTGGCACAAATTATCTCAGGACTATTTCCCTGGCACACAAGCACCCATCTGCTTTCCCTCCCATCTGGAGCAATTCCGCTCACCAGGACTAACCTGCTGTGAGTAAATAAGGTACAAAGTTTGCAGTTGGCTCATGAAAGAAGTTTTTGTGGATTACAGTATATCTGCATGCTCCCCTGGGCATTGCACCAGAGGCAGGAATTATTTAACAGAGTGTAACAAACTCCCTAGGACACGATTTACTCATGGCTCAGGTGACAGGGAAGAGGATTTGCTCCTTCTTGTAAACCAGAGATCTCTGGGGTTACCTCTCCCCCTTTTTCAAAGAGTTCCGTAGGGGTAAGGGAGGTGCTCTTACAAGTACCAGCACTAAGATCCTGAAGTTATAATTTGTTTCTTGCTGTATATTTACCAGGAAAAGATTCCATAAAGTCAGTCCCTGTTTCGAAATCTGAAGCAGAGACATAGATTGATTTTATTGGTCTTTTTTCTTCAGTAAAAGTGCCAGGTGGAACAGCTTGGATTTGGTCCTGTGGCTGTAGATGTTTCAGTAATTGCTTTGTACAGAGTTGTGGCTGCCTGAGTTGAGTGTGTGGAAATGAAAAGGTGTCCTTGCTACTGCTGGAAAGTCCTGAGTGCAAAGAGTGCTCAGAAAAACAAGTTATTCTGGATTAAATATCCCTGAACAAATTCTGTCTTCTGGTTTGCTGCAAAGATAATCCCGCTATTGCAGAAATAAAGTGCATCCCTTACATTTTGCTTAGTATTTAAATGAAGATTAAAGTAATTCAGTGGAGAACACTGCTAATCTAGACTAACAGTTATAAACCAGTTTTACACAGAAATAGTCACTGTACTCTCCCAATCCAGGTTAATTTTCTTCTGTAGAGAAACCCTAACTGATCTTATCAAAACTAGGATGAGGTCGCTTGCAATGTGTTTTTTCATTAGAAGATTGCCTACAGCTCCTCCTTTTTTTAAAGATTAAAGTAAAGGAAAAAATAATGTGGTCTGGATTAGTTACTTATTGGATTGCCAGATAATTCACACAGAGAGAAAGGTTTTCCCAAAGCATAGAAGTCTAACTCTGAACGCTGCCAAACACCAGCCCAGCACCTTCAATCCCCCAAGGAGTTGTTGTGTATCAGTTTCTGGGTGAGGGAATAAATGCCCTTAAATATCTCAGTTTACAGCTGGTCAGGGCAGGGAGCTTTCTGCCCCTTCCCAGTGAAAGAAGGTAAAGCCGCCAAAGCCTGCGAGTGCACTTGGGAGAAAAGGCAGCAATTGCAACCCATTTCTGTGGATAGGGACAGTTCCTGCTTTTATTGGGAAAGAGAAACACACTTTGCCACAATTTTCCTTCTTCTTATATGGTAAGGACTCTGTTATGGAGCTGTGGCCAGCCCTGAACCTGGGCTGGTCTTCAGCAATGGTGCATCTGCAGAGACTCACCTTCTCTCGTCTCTTTGGCTGCAGCTGCTGGGATTAAATTACTGTTTTGTATAACTTAATTCACTACTTCATCTCTGTCATCTCTGTTGTCCCATCTACCAAGGGTTAGGAAGTTGTGGGCACTTCAAACCATGGGTAAAATCCAGGTTCAATCCTGGCTCTCAGGCTGTTTACTGACCGCTGTCCTTTGCACCTCTGAGCACCTCAGTGGAAACTCAGGCCTGTATTTCTTGTTCTGAGGTGTCTCATTGTGTTCAACCAGAAACTTCTCAGATGCTGCACCCATTTGTGTAGATGAGTTTCTGGATGTTCAGTGAAGGGAACCAACCCCTGTGGCTCTATCTCAGAGGTTTTTTATTTCTTCGTACTTGAGTTGTGACATTAAGGAAAAGTTGTGTCTAAACCTCATGAGACTGCAAAAAAGAGGGCCAAATCTGCCTGCTCTTATTCAGTGTTGGCCAGTGTTCATTGCATTCACTGGTCCATGCCCTTGGGGTTCTTTTCAGCTAAACTTTCCTGCACCATTAGGACCCAGGAGGACCTCCTAGGTTGCATCATGTTCCTAAAGGTTGCTTGCTTAGTACTGGTAGGTTTTGCTCTGCCTTTTTCTTTTAATAATGGCCTCAGATTGGATACAATTCTTCTAAAAACAATATGGGGATTTACAAACCATGAAGGTGCCCCAGATATGTTTAGTTTGCAGCTGACATGGCACAGGTGTCAAACTGCCCTGGTCTGGGAAACACAATGACAATGTTGAGCTGTTCCACTCCTGCTCCATCTGGGAGCTGAAAAAATATTGTTTTATTTCCCTCAAGCCTTGTGAGCAGCTTTCACTTTGTCTTTCTTCTCATCTCCTGACAGAGGCCAAAGCGGTTCAAAGCTCTCAGGTGAGGCTGGCTGAAGGCTGACAGGGGGTGAGTTCTTGGCAGGTTTACCACAGGAACTTTGTGGGAACCATTCAAGCAGGTTTCAGCAAACTGCTCCAGTTTTGAACTAGTTGTTACCAGGTGGAAAAATCCAGTGAAACTTCTTGGCTTTTTCTCAGAAAATCTGGATGTGAAGGATTATTATTTAACCGTTACTTGCTATCGAGTCGGAGGAATTTATAACCCTAAATACTTCTACTTTCACTATCCATCTGTAAGTCAGGAGCTTGGTCTCTCCACTCACCAGAGGAGGAGCAGAGACACAGCACTCACATTCAGAGCACAGACTGCAGAGTCGTTTCCAATGCCTGAGGCGAGTTTAAAATCCACTCTGGCAACTCAGGGGCCATTGTAAGAAAGTGCAGGTGAACCAGGCTGTAGGAAAATGCCAGCTCCCACTGCTCTGGGGACACAGTAGCCTGTTCACTGCAATCTGCAGCCTAGCCAGAGAGTGACTTGCCCAAGGTCATGCAAACAGACTGTGGCAGAGCAGGAAAACAAAGCTGGGTATATGAATTCTTGATGAAAACTTTTGAGAGACTTCCTGGAGAAACATTGCTCATGCTTTCCTCAGTTCAGGACATAGAAACGATGCTGCTGTGCTTGGGGTCTGGACTGTGCCCTAACTTGCAGACTGGGCAAATCTACACTGAGCACTCACCATCAGTCATCAAGCTGTTAAATCTCAAGTTTTAGCAAATATTGGCATTATTTCTGTCCGTTGAGATTTCCAGAGCGGTGACTGGGCATGAGGTGGGAGACAGCAGGGGAAAGAGTCCACTCCAGGTTGGTAAATCTGCTCCATCCTGCTGAGAGCTGTCTGTAGTGTTCTTAGAAGTGAGCATATTGTGCCCCTGCCTCCAGGGCCAGAATGTGGTCTGAAGCACAATTTATTTGTTGGTATAAACAGAATTATTGATTACATGAGGATTACTTCTTGTGTACCATGAAATATGAGGGAAGAGATTGCTTTTTGACCCTGATTTGTCTATAACCACAGAAGATTTGCTGTCCAATTCCAGAAAACAAAACAAAACAAAACAAAAAACCCAAACAAAAATAGTGACAATTATTTCTGAATGTAGTCTTTTTATGGAAGGAAAAAAAAGCATAAAACATTTTTCATGTATTTCATCTTTACTGTTTCTTTGTTTCTTTTCATGTTTATTTGCTAGTGTGTATGAGAAAAGATAATAACTGAGAACTTGCCTGTCTAGGATCAAAATAAATATGACAACTGCTGGTTTAAAGGAACCTTTGTCAGCAGATTGGTTTCTGTAATACTGCCTTCAATTAATTAAGTATCAGTCATTTATGAACACAAGGTGAAATAGCAGCCAATAAACCAGAAATCTCTATTACCACATTTGTGATAAACACATCAGCTGGATATTGAATCTGCTCTTGCTTGAGCAGAAACGTTACTTGCATTCACCCAACATCTTGAAACCTCTAATTGCAGTTTTGCTACCGGCCAGATTCTCAATTTTTCTCACATTAACAGCTGTACTTTTAAATGAGTCTTGCTCCATTTGCATTTGTGGAGTCTTTCTGACTGCTCTAAGATTAATCCCTCCTTAGATGCCCCTGAGGCATGGGACAAAGAAGATATGAAACCAGAGCCAACCTAATCAGAGTAGGTATCTATGCACCAGTGATATCCACAAACTGATTATTCCTTCAGTAAAATCAGTTAGGGTGTAAGAGATTGCCCTAACTCCGACGAGCAGGGGCTTCCTTGGGGACAGTGCAGCTCTGCACCCATTTGTGATCCCACTGCCCCAATCCAAGTGTGTGGCTCAGGATCTTGTGATCTCTGTGGCTGGAAAAAGCTACCAAGCCAAAGCAAAACAATGAAATGTGCAGGGAGAAAATCAGAAGAGGGAGGCTGGAGGCTGCAGGGAGTTTTCATCTCAGCCTCTCAGATGAAGACAGGATGGGGCAGGCTGAGCTCAGAATAGCCGCTCAGTAGCATGAAAGAAGTGGAAAGTGTTTGAAGCCTAGTAGCATCTTCTGGCTCACAGATTGGGAACCTAATTTGGAGAAAAAAGGACACTTTTACTCTTCCAACTGTGTTCCTGTACTGTCCAGCAGCACTAGGGAGGGCTCCAGACCCTCCTCACCTGGATGGGCTGGTGGAGCTGTGCCTTTGTTGGGAGATGTCTCTGCAGGTACCAGCTTTTGAGGATGTGATCAGGCAGCCTGTCTGCTCAGTTTGGGCAGGAAATTAAGTCTTTCCTTGCATTTTTAGGAGAATTCTCTACTCCTTCCTTTGCTCAGGACATGAGTAAAAGTCTCCTCCTTGGTTCTGATATACAAAGCATTAAGATAACTCTCTTCTGTAAAAGCAAGGCCAGACTATGAGCCCTATTACACTGGGGACACAAAACTGGGTTAACCTGTACCAGGATGAGTTATTCCAACATAAACATACAGCAGAAAGGCAGCAGAAAGGCAGCAGAAACTTATCAAGCAAGAACAAGTGTTTGGGTGGTCTTTTTGCATTGCCATTCTTCAGTTTGGAACTTAACTCTCCTTGTCAGCCTCTGAGGAAAATTCCACCTTCAGCTGATCAGGGGTGTAGAGAGCAAGTTCCTTGGGTGGGGGGGCTCATCCCTTCCCACCCAGCAGTTGAGAGCAGTGGCCATATAGAAGACTGAAAAGAAAATATTCCCCAGTGACCTTTTGGATGACCTTGGTCATCTGCTTCGTGCCTTTCCCTCCCAGCTATTCCACTTTTTAGTTTTGTCAGCACTTGCAGGGGGACATGGCCTTTTGTGCAGTGCCAGGCCTTGATGTGAATAATAATAAAGAAGCAATTGGAAGGTTGTTTAGGAGGAGAGAAGAGCAAGATGCAAATACAAACCCCTCCTGCTATCAACAATGGCTCATCTCTGTGGATCTGGGATGGATGTCATCTGCTTGCCAAGGGAGAAAGCCCAGTAGAACTTTGCCATCTTCCTAAAAAGACAGTCTTCTATGGACATAAAACCCCATTTATTTCCTTTACTAAATATTTGGTTAATGCTTGCCAATGTTTCTACACTAATATGGTATCTTCTTGTAACAGCCATTCCTATGTTTTCCCAAAATACCTTTGTAGCCCTCTACTGTACTGGCTGTGTGAGCTCTTGGAGTGCTCTGAACTTCTCTCCTCAGGTTTACAGCAGATGGGTATTCTTGGTGCCTGTAACAAGCATTAAAAATTTAAGATAGCACCATGCTAGCAAGGTAGGGGAATAAAATTTATTAGATGATGTGACACGAGGAGAGGAGAGGAGAGGTGTGGATATATATTCTATGGTAGAAGTGAGAGGAACTTTTTAAGGACAAAATTGGATGGAACAATATGACCAAAAAGAAGCTCTTTAATTATTTAGCATCCTTTATGCATATATGGGTACATATTTACATTCATATCTTAGTTGGCAAACAATGATGTAGGTAAGGCCTGGCTAGGCTTTTGGAAAATAGTAATCTAAGAGCAAAACCCAGATTAAACCTCTTCAGACATTGAGATAAAAGACCTCTATGTTCCCTGTGCAGTGGTTACTACAGAAGTCACAGTCAAAAAATCCTGCTGTCTGGTTTTCCAAGAGAAGTGAATTGAGTTGGGGAAATCGTGATCCTGCATTTGTATTGAAAGCTTTTAATTTATGCAGGCCCCACATCCACTGCCCCTTCAAACTGCAAACAATGAGACGTGGCTGGGACTGGAGCTGTAAAACAGCTTTAAATACAAGTGAAAATCTTCAACAATGCAGGAAAGCAGATGCTGTGTGTGATGGAGAGGAGAGGGGAAGACAACGAGAGGCCAAAGGATCCAGCTATAACATCTTCTATTCCTCTTTCTCTCACTGTATTAGTCCTGTTCTCTCTTTTCCTACTTACAAGGTGCAAGGTGCTCATGTGAGGAGCAGGCAGTAAAGGAAGTTCTTGGAAGTGAGGCTGTGAAGCATCCTACAAAGGGAGAGAGCTGTGGCCGAGCTCCCCAGCATTGCAGAGATGGTCACAGCAGTGGCACTGGTCACTGCTCCAGCCCTGGACTCCCTGGGTGTGAATCAGCCTCACTTTTACACTGGTCAGGCCTCTTGGGAGCAGGAGCTTAAGGTCAAGTGCTGGAGATCTTTGATGACACTCACAAGGGTGAGCTAGTGGCAGTGGGAGATTTCCAGCTAAAAGGATTTACTGTGGAATCAGTTCAAGGGCAAACTGGCAATCATTTTTGTGGTGACAGCTCTGGTATGAAATTTTGCTGAAGATTTTTTTTCTTCTCCTTAGCACCACTCACACATTGGTAGGCAATTCCTACACAACAGCATTCCTGCATGCCCAGCAGCAGATCTGTAAGACACCAGACAGTCTTCACAGCTGTGAGTTGGCCAGATCAGCTTTTCTCCCCCGTTTTATGTTTTGCCACCAAACACACCCTCCTCCAGTCCACTTTTGCCAGAAAACTGGCCTCACATCCAGGGAACTGCTGAGTGATCATGGGCTGTGAGGCTGGCATGTCACTAGCTGGCTAATTTGCAAAGAGTTTTGGTCTGATGATGGTTTATAGCTAAAGAAATTAATTGGCACTGCATGTATGTAATGCTTCCTGAGCACATATAATGGCAAATATTTTGGTGTCTAGCAGAACAATTCTTCTTTAAAAATTACACAAGCCCTAAAGCCTGCTTGTCTGTGCTGAGGGCATCTGAGAAGGTAAAGGGCAGTCTCACCTTCCTGTCCCACACCTTTGAAGGCAACACACACACCACTGAGACTCTTAGTGCAATGCAGTTTAAGCAAGGATGTGCAAGGGGGATTAAAAATCCATCTCCAGTCTGCCAGAGTTATTTCCTTGCACTAATGATGGGAGGCCCCATTAAATTCTTCCACAGGGAAGCCCAAACACCCAACATGTATCCTCTCACAATATGTAAGGATAAACATCACCAGTTCAGGGGGCACCTTCACCTCGTGCCCCAGCCTGGTACTGAAACAAGACACAAAAGCTGCCCTGGTGTAAGAGGCTCTTGCTCTCCTTCCCACTCGAGTAGCTGCTTCCACAGCCTCACATGAGTGCTGTCAGTCTGATGGGCAGGTGTTTTTCTTGCCACATGCATGCAGCATTTTTGCACAAGTGCCAACAGCTTCCTAAGGGGTGCTACGATTCAGCAGTGGCCATGGAGTGTTTTGCTTCTTCTGTTCTAAATGCTGCATTATCTGGGCTGAATCATGCATGACCTGGCTGGCCCAAAAATCTTCAGCTGCACTTTTTTCTGCATGAAGTTACAGTACTCTTGAAACCAAAAGCATTTTTGAAACAAGATCCACCCTGCCCCTAATTTCATTTTGGAGGATGGAAAGATAACAGCAGGTTCCCACAGTTTCATTTTGACGTGCCCCTAACAAAATGTTCCTTTTTTTTTTGTATTAAAATAGTTTTTTCTAGGTACTCTTTCAAAATGATTCCAAAAATATTTTTCTCTCACCTTATACTTTAGATTAGAAAATAAAGGAGGAAAAAATCCAAAGTTGCTTTAAGAGGAAATATTTTCCCATGTTCAAACTTTAGGGAAGGAAAATCACAGCAAAATTAGCTCACCCAGCTGGCTGAGGACACAGCCCTGTCCCCTGCACACGAATTTACCCCCCAGGAGGGTGGTCTGGATCTCATTAATGCAGTTTTACACTGAAGACCAAGGCTCTGTATCGGTGGGACAAGTGATCCTGGCTCCCAGTTTTCCAAGCCCGTTTAGTTTGTAAAAAATTGTGCAGCTCATTAAGAAGAAAGATGCTGTTAGCAGTATTTCATTATGCAATTCCATCTCTTTGACAGAATCTGTGACTTAAATATAAATCACCTTTTCCTAACCATTTTCCAGGATTAATTCTTAGTGCAGATTTACTACATTAACCAATTACATTAACAAATTCAGTGCCGAGTAGATGCAACATAGAAATATTCAGGTACATTTTCCCCTTAAAATTCACAGTTCAGTTTGTTCATGTTCTTGACTTCTTGAGTGAGGTTTTAATCACAGATAAGCACAAAACATCCCCCCAGAGAGATTTCACCATGTAGACTTTTACATCCAGGTGACAAACCCCCTTCTCTCAGGAGTGCCTGGAATGTCTGGTAATAACTATTCTAACTCTTTGCTAACTAACCTTAATTTTCCTGTCCATAAGTGATTTCCCAACTGCATGTAGAAAACACTGGTCACCCAGTTGGTGAACAACAGATTTGTCATTGTAAATGGCATAGAAATTTGGGACACCAGCAGAGAAATGTGAACATTTCTGAAGATTTACAAATGTCTCTCCACTCTTTTCTTTCCCCAGGCTTCAAGATTAGCACAAGCATTAGGCTTTAGGTATATACCCTAAAATAAATTTCACAAGCTTGACAAGCTTAAGAGCTCCCCTGCTCTCATAAAGTATTTCATTTTTGGTTTGGGAATTCAATTTTAAAGAAAATGGTGGCTTTCTTTTTTTTTTTTTTTACTCCTAAAAGAATAAACTTAGATTCTTACAACTTTTACCATCTTCTTGCCTCTGGTATCAGATTTTGGAAGTGGGAGAAAGAGGACATCCTTGAAGGGAAATTTGTCTTATATAAATGCCAAATGCTGTAATTGCATATGATCCATGGTCTTTCCATCACGATATTCACCTCAAAAGGCAAGTTAAAACAGGTCATTTGTCACTACTTAACAGATCTGAACAAAGCTCCTTTAGGAACTATTCTGATACTTTGTGGAAAACCCAATTATATTTCAAAGTAGCAAAAATAACAAAAGAAAATAAGGCAGAAAGAGATGTGTCTTCATTTCTTTTAGAGCAGCTAACAAAGAGGTAACCAGGATAGGGAATAGCCCAGAATGAAGCTCAAAAACTCAGGTCCCTGCCCAAAAACCTTAAACCATTTGAATTGGCTTTTCCCACAACTTCTTCAATGAGAATACAGTGGATATGAAGGACAACATTTCAGATTTGGTAAAGGAGCAGTTTGGGGTGTGGGATTGTGGTTTTGGTGCAGGGCTACACATTCAAGAAGTCATATTCTGCTGTGACAGAGTCATATTCTTCTCCTTTACATTGATTTTTCCCATCCTAAAGGAGGGCTGTGGTGCTGCTGGGAGAAATTCAAAGAGCTGTTGGAGTTTCATGAGCCCCTTCCATGTAGCATCAAGAGGTCAAAGACATAAAAGGTTTATAAGGTCAGTCTAACCCATTCCCTGGCCTATGCAGGATTATAAGGAAACCCTAATAGAGAAATTAATTCAGATTGGCTTGGATGGGGAATCAGTCATGTGGGTTGGAAACTGGCTGAAAGATTGTAAACCAGGAATCATGATAAATGATAATGTAACAAGTTTATGGAAGGTATCTTGCAGGGTATCTGGAGGATTTGTGTTAGGTCTGGTCTCATCTAACATCTCTATTAATTATCAGGAAATGGAATTGAATTGCACAGGACTGAAGTTCACAGATAATATTAAGCAAGGAGGACATGTCAGCAGCTGCTGAGTCACAGAATTTACACAGACAGAGCCAGAGCCATTAGAAAGCTGAGAGGAAATAATACCATTTTCTGAAGAGCTTTGCCTTCTGGTGCCCAAAGGGCAATGTAGGGTCCTCCCTTGGAACTGATTCCTGTTAGCTGAGTTCTGCCACTCTCAAAGGGAAGGTGCAGCACTTAAATGACATGACCAAGGTCAAAGACAAAGTTGATGTTGAAGTTGGAGTTTTGCAGCCCCCAGAGAAAGGACAATTTTCCTTCTGACTCTGACACTGCTTTGCAAGCAGGGACATTTCAGTACTCAGTGTTCTCCTCCTCCTTCACCTTCTTGCAGATCAGGCTCAGCAGGACACACAGAGCTCCCTGTGGAGGTTGAACGGTGCTTTGGAGGCTGCAGAGGATGTGTTAAATTGTCAGGGAAGCCTTGATGGGATCTTGCTTTTCTTTGTTCCTTTTGTTATCTTTCTAGAATGAAACAAGTCCTCTTCTGGAGTTTTGTGCTGACTGTGGATTTTTGATGGGTGATTTGTAAAAGTCCTTTTGCCATGTTGTGCATTGTTTGATTTTTTTCCCTAGCACTTCAAATTCAAAAATCCTCATACCCCTAATGTCACAAATTGGCTCCATTTTGTCCCTGCTGAAATTTGTCATTTCTTAATTGTGTTCTGGTTGTGCCAGGGAAAAATTATGGTAGCAGACAGTCCTAAAACTTGGTTGAACAGGATAGTTATGAAATATTCAGCTGGATCATTCCTATTATTTCTTGTCCAACATGAGCATGATTGCAGACCAAGTGTCTAGGAAATGGCTGATGATGTTTGTGAGAAGAACTGTGGAGTCAGGACGTTTCTTCTCCTCTTTTTATCCACAAGGTCAAGGCTTTTGCTGCAGTGGAGGGGACCTGGTCTGGTCTTCAGTCAGGCTGTGACCCTTTCACAGAGGGTCTGTGATGGAGAAATTTGGGGATGCTCATGCAGAGATTCATGATAGCAACACATCTGTTTCCTCTAATTTGAGCCTTTTTCTACTCAACATCTAATCTAAAGTGGGCCCAATGTGCAAGAGGATAGAAGGGTGAACCTCCAGGAGTAATTAATTTCAGTTTTTCTAAACATCTACATTAGGACAGGAGAAGTTCACCATCAGAAACATCATGGACCAGAGAAATAATCATATTATGCATTAATCTTTCAGATGGTTAAAATCAGGTGAGCTGAATGACACTATAATTCATTTCAAATCACCCAAAAAATAAGTTCCATGAAATTTATTTAAGCATGAGGATATGATAAATCTAGAGATCTTTGCACCAAAGGCTCATGTCAGGTGAAGCTTTTCCAAAAATCCTAGGGAATAATATGTGTTTGCATTGACATGAGAAAAAACCTCCCAGAATAATTTCATGGGGAAAATCCAGGCTCCTTCTCAAGTCCATTGCAACTTTTTCTCACTCCAAATCTCTGACAGGGCTTTGAAAAACTCTTTCTGGAAATTATTGTTAGACAGTCGCAAAAGAACTGAAATACATTAATCTGAATAAGGAATTAGCTCCCACTGAAGGAACTGGAATTAAATGCCATCCTCATCCAAAATAGATTGCCAGATATTGGCAGTTTATTGCAGCAGGGTGACAGAGATTTTGCAGAGTGCTCAGAAGACAAATGCTGAAATTCCATCATCTGGAAGTGCTTTACCATCTGATTACTCTTTGGCTTACTCTATCAGAATTTTTCCCTAAATATTTGCTTGAAATCCAAAGGTGGTTAGATACCACAAGGTCCCACCATCTGCAGCATTTTTGTTTTAAAATTAAAAGTCCAATCCTTCCTGTTCTGCCAGAACCAAAACCTTTCCAAATAGCCTATACTAATATAAAATTGAAAAATCGCCTTGCACAGCAGGTGATTTTGAAAAACTTTTTAGTTTTTTAACATCTACTGCATTACAGTAACTGTAAAATGTATATTTGGGGAGAAAAGCTTTGATGGATCGCAAGGAAACATCTGAAATAAGTTGAAAAGATTGTTGTTAATACTAATATTATGTACAGAGCATTTCTGCATTTCTCCAGAAGTGCTTATACACAGTAATTGAATATTCATCTTGCTTTGTATCTAGAGCTCATTCTCAACAGCAGCACTACATTAATGTATCCATCTAGGAACAAACATAACCTAACTTTAAGCATTTTATGAACTAGGCTTTGGGGCATTGTAGGCTTTAGGAGTACTAAAATCCCTAAGAATGAGATTCAGTCCATTTAAAATCAAAATTGCCCTCCAGAGGTGCCCTGTTTTCCTCTTTTTCCTGGAGCAGGCAGTGCAGTAGTCCTGATATTCTCACAGTAGTCCTGACATTTCCAACCTCATGCCTTGGTTAGGCAGCCTGACTCAGGACCTCAGAGCCTCCATTCTGGCCTCTCATGTTTTGAGCTTTGTTCTGGCTGAAGAAGCACATCCAAATCAGAAACTCTCCTTGAAGATAATAGGGATGGTGTACCCAGAATAAGGACAGGTACTCAGCTGTGAAATACAGCCACCTTGAGGATGGACCTGTTCAGGTGTGGCACAGCTGATATCACCACCAGACTGGGGGGTCTGAGCAGAGAAAATAAAAGAAACCTTCTGCCAGATGGCAGCAAGGAGGGGATGAAGAGATTAAATATTTGGGGTTTTCTTTTGGTGTTTTTTTTTTGCTTTTTCTTGTCCTGTTCAGTTTGCATAAACATGGATTATTTCTCCAACCCATTTAACCACTCACCACACGAGCAGCTGCTCCCAAGTTTGGCAGGGAGGCGATGCAAGCCTAGGACAGAGAGGAAAGGCACTGCTCCCTTGGCAGCATGAGCAGTTCACACTGAGAAATACAGCAACTAAAGAAAGTCCAGCCCCAGAATGGGAAGATTTGTGGAGCATGGGCAGCTCCTCCAGCTGTGTGTTTGCACAGTGCCTTGCACAGCAGGGTCCTGGGCCATGCCAGAACCCCACTGGTGAGCAGTGATTAGGTCTGAACCGAGACCTCAGCATCTGCCAGACTTTCTTTGTGTCCTCCCAGTCCTCCCCAGCACAGAGGCTGCACTGAGGCAATTTCCCAGGCATGCAGAACTTGTTCAGTGGCAGCCCCTGCAATGTCCAGGTGAAGGGTTTGGGATGATGTAAAATTTCCTGGTTGTCCCACTTGTATATCACTGCAATGTGCCCCGTGCTGAGACAGGGCAAGACACCCTCTCCCACAGGGTATGACTGAGAAAACACAGAAATCCAACCCTCAGAGTGTCAGAGAAATTCAGTGTAAGAGCTCTGCAGTGATGAGAGGCAATGGGAAGCCCAAAGTGGAGAATCATAGAATCATTTAGGTCAAAAAGATCATTGAGTCCAACAATTAACACAATGCTGGCAAGTCCACCACTAAACCACGTCCCCAGACACCACATCTACATCTTTTTGAACAGTTCCAGATGGTGCCATGGGCTTTACTTTTTAACTGGACTGAGAATTAAAGAAGATCTGTTAGAGGATTGCACATGACAATACCTTCATGCCTATGGGCTTTAAGGACACGAGATTTTACCATGAAGGGAACACATTACAAGGTGATCTTGAGACAGAATTTCCAAATATAAAAGCTATCTGCTCATGTTCATATGTGGATGTCAAAAATCTTTTCAAATGTTCTGAATTCAAAAGTACCCTGAGTGGGAGTCAGCAGAACCCCAATTTTAGTTAGATTTTAATGCATAAACACAGGCCTACTTAAATGCCTCATTCCTGCTTCCCCTTCACAGATTCTTGCCCAGCACCATGAAAAAAAAAGAAAAAAGAAGAAAAAAGGGAAATGTCTGAAACTAGACATTTTTTTGGCTCTCTCCAGCTAGCAAATGGCCAAACTCATTAAAAACCAGTGTGTGCTGGAGAGAAGGGAGGGATGCTTCACGGTAGAGAAATTTCTTCACAATGCCAAATTTGAGAATAATAAAAAAGAGGGAAAACTGATTAATTATCTCTTAGAAAAGAGGAGTTTTCAACTAGAAGTGTTAAGTGTCCTCAACTGTATCTGCTTTGTGCAGTGCCTTGTTATATCTTACTGAGCATTGTGAGAGCAGAAGTCCCTGCTAGGACTTGGATGAGAGCACAGCAGTGTCTTATATCCAAATGCTGGGCTTAGCTAATCCAGCTACCTGTAAATTAACCTCAAAACCATCCTAGCCTCAAAATCTTGCCATATCACACTTGGCTCTGTCTGATTCTCAGTCACTTGTTTTCTTCCTGCCTTTGATAGAACATTTTTGCAGTGTTTCAGTACTTTGGCTGCTGGTCCCTGGAGAAAACAAGGTGAGCAGAGACAGATAAAATTAAAGAGATGTTTGCCGACATAAAACATAATTTAAAAAGAAAAAAGCACTCTTTTCTATGTCATTATTGGAACTTCAGATTGTAAGAGCTTAAATGATTCCTGTGGATCTGCTTTACTGCCCACTTTTTATTCTCTGCTGTTTGTTTTTTAACATTTCCTTTAAATGGAGTAATAAAACCAGGCAAATCCAATCCCTTTTGTTTTCTGGCAGGTTTCCTTCCTATTTCTTCTGTGTATTGGACTTCAAGTGGTGTAGGGAAAGCAATTAGAAGAGGCACACAGTGGGATGCTCATAAAGCAAGAGGGCCCACAAATATGTCAGTGAAAACCTGTGTCCTCTCTAGAATCTCCTGTTAGGACAGTCACTGGATCCCATTATCATCCACACAAACCTCTCTATCTTGGGCTTATGAGAATGGAATGGAGTTTTTCAAGCAGTTTTATGTCTTTTGCTTTTGCTGATATGGAAAGAAGAGAAGGAAGAAGGTTTTATATACTTTTGGTGCATTCTGTTGTCTTTTTTTATTTAATAATTAAGATCTTGTTTAACCTGTATCTCCATGGACCTTAGGAAATCTTAAGATTAAATATTTGCAAGAGATAAAAAGAATTTTGGTCAAATGTTGTCTTCCATTTGGAGAAATCCATGACCCTCTAGAGGTAACAAAACTGTCTTGAATTTCTGTGGGGTACAAGATAGCTTTACCTCATTAATTTACTCACATATTGTTGCTAATATAATTCAAATCACTGCATTTAGGAGAAGGATTTATCTGTTAAAAAAGTAGAACAGTTCCGTTCTTCCTCCTCCTTCCAAGCAGCTCATTTAGTTTCTTTTTTTGTTGAAGAGCTGGAAAATCAACAATACTCTGAGACTCCCAAAGGCATCTTCCATCTGTGTTGTGGAAGACACTGTCTTGGTGCATCATGGTTTAGAATGAGACAGAGACTGAAAACTGGGCTAGATGAACCACTGGTCTGCACTGAAAAAGCATTTCTTATTTTTTTAATGCTCTTTGCAATTCTTTTCCTTTCCTTTGAGCATTTTTAATATTGTGCTTGATCTGTGGAGGAAATCAGAATTAACACAGAGTATTCATTGATTAAAAGTATTCATGATATAGATTCCTAGAGACTGCCAAATTTGAGAGATGGTAAATGCATTCTTCACATTCCTGCATGTCAGTGAGAGTATTTAACTGTATATATCCAAATATTGGTGTTTTGTGCAATTCCCTCGAGGCATTGCTGTCAGTGATTCATTCCTGTGTTTCTCCTTGGCACAAACAAAATCCTTTGGGATGAAGAGTAGCTGTGGGCAAGGCCACAAAGACAAGCATCTTTTTCTTTTTTTTGATTGTACCTGGGCAGTTTTCATGGCTTAGCAACTTGTGCCAGTTTGCATAGGTGGAGAGTCACAGCTCTACCATGCAATGCAGGAGCTTGGATTTCCCCCCACCTGGCATCTCCCTGTGGAAGTTCTGGTCTGCACTGACTACTTTTACCATCATCCTTCATCTGGAGGATTTAGGGGCCAGATGTAACCTTACCTTTTGCACTGTGATTCCTCCACTGGCAGGGGCAGGCTGTGAAAAGCAGAGGCTGGTCCCAAGGTGCTGCCTCGAGGGCTTGTGGTCCTGGGCAGGGCAGAGGTGAGGAGGGAACAGGGGCTCTGTGCCTGCTGAAAACAAGAGGATGGTCATGTTTTAATACCTGATCTGGTAGATTTACACACCCAGGGTGACCTGTGACTTCAGAGGTCCTGCTGACACAGATCTCCTGTGGAAGTTGAGCTTATGTCACTGACAACAAGCGGTGCTGAGCCACCCACCTTCCTCCTGAGCGAGCCATCCCAGTGTCCCCAGGCTGCTGGGCACCCAGAGCATGCTGTGCCCTTCAGCCCTGCACCCATCTCGTGGAGCTGGGCTGCAGACACCAGCTCACCTGCCTGAACTGTCTGTGCCAAAGCTGCTTCACTGCTGTGCCTGTGTCCTGCTCCTGATGGAGGGGACAGCATAAAAAGAGAGACCAGCTGTACCCCAAAATTATCTCCCAGTGTTTGCAGTCTCTTTGCGCTGCCTGTAATCCCCCCATCTTTCAGGACCCTTCCCACCTAGAGAGGTGATCACAGCCCCCGTGGGTGGGCATTGCTCATCAGCTTCAAGGACACCACTGTGTCCCTGAGTGCCTGGGTGCTGTTCAGGACAGCTGGGGACAGAGCTCTGCTGGGCAGGTAATCCATTCCTCTTTTCTAAAAGGAGCTGAGATGGGATCTGAGATGGACTGAGTGGAATCTGGCCTTGTGAGTGAAGGGGTCAGTTGAGCAAAGAAGAACTTGAGGATGGGACAAAGAATGAAGGAGGGTTGGGAAGGATGTGAAAATGAAATATAGTCTAGGAGGGAAGTGGAGTGAAGCTGGTGTAGGACTTATCTTGTATTTTCTTCCCAGAGGGATGTGCAAGGCAAGCAAAAGGTGAAGTTAGAGCCTTTTTTCCTTTCCTTCTGTCCTTCCCTTGCCTTGACAGAGATGCCCATTAAGGGTGGTGGGACAGAGGGTTAGCTTGTCCAAAGAAATGGTGGATTGCCCTTCCCTGGAAACATTCATGTCCAGGTTGGATATGACTGAGCAACCTGATCTAGCTGAAAATGTTCCTGCTCATTGCAGGGGGTTGGACCAGGTGACCTTCAAAGATCTCTTCCAACCCTGATTCTCAGAAAACCCGACAGGGTGACACTGAAAGAACAAAGTGAGGAGAACCTCTCAGAAACAGTCTGTCCACCAGCAGAGTCTCCTCCAAAGAAAAGAGCTCTCTAACAGCAGTAACACTTTGCTATTTCACCCTTATGAATTCTTTCAAAATTTGATTTACTTCTAGGGACATTTCTCTTGTTCTCTGTTATTAATATTACAGTATATGTGTCTCTTGAAACACTTTTCCTCTGTTCTTGTGTCTTTTGTCAAAAACTGGAAACCCAAAGCTGTTGAGGATGGGAGCACGGGCCCAGAGTCATCAGGAAGAGGTGCCAGATGGTTCTGGTTCCCTTTTGGGTGCTCTGTGCACTTCTCTCTTTCACTTAAAAATCACCCTAGCAGTCCATGATTTCCCTGGGAAGGGGCTGAAGGTCTGTGAGTTTGTTAATCAGCAGGCCATGTCTGTGAAGGGGCCAGAGTGAGCCAGGAATGGCAAGGCAGGTCAGGCAGTTTTTAGCATGATAAAATCTGGGGTCAAGTCTTAAGTAATTTCGTGCCTCTGCTTTAAATGGAGAGAGATGGGCAACAGCAGAGAACAAATCTGCTTTTGACCTGTACCTCAGGATGGAGCAGATGATCCTTTGGATTTGCCTGGCTCTTTACAGTGACTATAAACTAAATTTGCTTGGCCAGCTGGTGAGCTGAGCCTCATCATTGCTGGGTAGCTGGAAATAACTGAATTCTTCCTTATTGCAGCAGAGAGTTACACAATTACTTCCTGGATAACTTCTCATGGCCACTTCCACAGAATTCTTTCTTGCTGTGTGAACAGACCCCTTGGCCATCACTCTGTCCCTGTTCCCTGCCAGCCAAGGTGCAGCTCTACCTCAAATGTGTTGCCCTCAGTGTTCACCTGCTCTGCATGCTCCCTCCATCCTTCATCCACACAGAACAGCTGCATAGCAAACAGTGCAGGAGCCCCTACACAGCTACAAGGGCAGGAAAACTGCAATGTAAAAATGTGTGGGGAAATGCTGACATGAATCAGCATTACGTGCTTTGTGCTGGAAAGGAATGCTGCAAGAATTTTTGGTAATTGGTGGCTGTGTAACAGGGATCAACTGGTACAAGGTCTCCATGCATAACTGTACTGGGAACAGGGACAGGAAAATCAGTTTGATTGAGGAGAAAAAACCTTCCACTAAAGTTTTACGGTGAGGCTGAAGGGAATATGAGCAGCCCAATATGTTAAACCTTAAATGAAAGGGAATTTTATTTTTTTTATTTTTTTTTTACCTTGAAAACTGAGAGCTGGCTGAAAAGCAACTTGCTTCATCCTAACCTCTGTGGTTTTTAGCATAATACTTTCTGTGACCTGCAGTAGAGTAGGAATGTCCTTATCAGAGGGAGAAACAACTGCATTGATTTCATTAGGATGTTTATCACACAGTGTATTTCAGCAGACATTCCTGGTTGTCCTCTGCTGAACAATTTAAGCTTTTAAGATAAAATAGCATGCAACTAGGATGGCATGCTTTATCCTAACATTTCTCTAATGTAGCTTGATAATGGTTCATCCCCCCAGCTGATGAGAGGTAGCAGTTAAAGAAAAACAAAAATAGAGATAAATTTGCTGGCTAAGGTCCTGTAGGTATACTTGAATGAGAGTGATCAAGAAGTAGGGAACAAGGGCTCCTTTTCTCATTGCAAGGGATCTGAAAAGAGTTTTAAAACCCTCGCCAGCCCAACCTCTGCTGAGCAAGGTGCTAAGAAGGTTGGAGCCACAACCTCTCAAAAATGCCTAAACCCTCCCTTTTTCCTGTGAGAGGAGGCCAGTGGAGGCTGGTACCATTCAGAGCAGAGATGAATGATAGAATAATTTATGTTGCAAAAGCCCTCTGAGGTCACTGAGTCCAACCATTGACTTCCCACCACCAGGCCCACCACTAAAGCACGTTCCCCAGTGCCAATCCCCACAGCTGGCCCTCCCTACCACTTGCTGCAGTGACTGCAGTCCTGCTTTCTTTCTAATTTGATGTGATCTTGGACAAAGAAATTACCCCAGCAGAGGATAAGGCCCTGCTGAGGGCTGGTGCTGCAGTGACCACACAGAACCCTGGTGTGGGAGCTGGGCCTGCAGCAGCTGCACTGAAAATATTAAGGAAACAAACAAAAAAAAGGTCACAGGTAATTTTAGTAGCGAGGGAGTGTTTCTTGTGTCCCCCTGGGCTGCATGCTGAGAGGATCTGTGCCACTACTATTATCACTAGCAAAAGGTATTTAGCTCAGTAGGAGCAGCTGGTTTCCTTTAACCTGAGCGGCCCTCAGCTCTGGAGAGAGTCAAACTTCCCATGCCACTTACGTCGCTTCTTAGGAAATTAGGGGTCCAAACATCCTTTACAGACAAGTTTCCAGCCTGGAACATGGTAGGGGGTTTATTCTGTACCCATTCATTCACAATTAGTGAATTTTACTGCTGAACTAACAAGGAGTTTGGATTTTCAACCATAAGAAAGGTCACGTCTGCATAGACACAGGTGGCAAAGTCCATCCTGCTGGGGGAAAAGAAAGGTGAAGCTGTTCATGCCTGTCATCTTAGTTCCCATTCTCCTCCCTTTCAGAGTCTAAATATATCCAATGGCTTTGAGGCATCTAGAAAAAGAGAAGAAAGAACACAAAAAACAATCTAATAATGTCCATTGAAGCAAAGAATTTTACTTGGCCCCTGTTTTAGATGAAATATCACATGCCCCAGCAGGTGATCTATATTTCATTGCATCTTTAAAGATGCTCAGATCTGGAGAGAATTACCTGCCATCAGAATCTGGGAGAACAGACACTCTTAAGATTTCATCAGACATTTTTTAAAAATTAGAAAAGAGAAAGACATGTAGACAAAGCCTGGGAATCTGAAACAAGATTTCAACCATGCAAGTGACCTTGCTAAAGACAGTTAACATCTTCTGTCATAGATCCTCTGGAGATACATGAGTATAAAATCATGTACATCCAATAACTATAATTATTACTTATTTTGGTTTGTTTGGTTTTTTATTTTTTTCTGCATATAGGATCAGAGACTAGCAGCAGGTGTAGATAAAAACCTTAAAGGGGTCTGTAATCTGAAACATCAAACTCTTGTTATGAAATTAAAAGTAGCAGCATGTAGGCATTTACCAGGAAGGATGTGCTAATTATCAGCAGAAAGCACCTTTTTTCAGGAAGAACTATGTGCAGTCTTGTTCCCTGACTGGCTCTTCAGGCATCACTTAAGCATCACTCTTAAGTCACTGAGGCCACATTTTGTTTCCCAGATCTTAAGCTTAGTTCAGGAGTTTAGCCCTTCATGCCTCATTCTTTCACTGATGTGGTCCTGGAGGACCACAGAGAATTGAGGGCCAGTGAATACCTTCCCTGAAGCTCTCATGAGACTCCATGAAGTAGGTAGGTCCCTGGCTTGGACTCTGGGAGGTGCTGAAAGTCACATTGGCAGCCCTGGGTCTCCATTTTCCCACACATCAGTTGTCATCCATAAAATGGGATGAATGAAAGACGGTTTTCCCCATATTCCTTCTGTTTCCCTTGCTGAGACTGTAACTACTGCAGAGAAGCTGTGGCTCCCCCAGTCCTGGACATGTTCAAGGGCACCTTGGACAGGGTCCGTAGCAATCTGGACTAGTGGAAGGTGTTCCTGCCCGTGGCGGGGGGCTGGGAATCAGATGATCTTTAAGGTCCCTTCCAATCTAAGCTGTTCTAGGATTCTATTCTTTTCCCAAATGCTGTGGTGCCAGGTTCATGTTTGCACACTCTAACAGCAGCAAAGGCAAAACCCTTGCTTAGGTAGGGAAGAGTTTTCCTCCAGAAGGAAAGGAACGGACAAAGTGTCCTCACAGCAATCCGGCGCCTGTGATTTCCTCGATTCCATCTGAAAGCTTACTCTCTATTTTGCTGACATATGAGCTGGGTGCCCCATTGTAGATCAGTGTAAAAAATAGCTGTTATCTGCTGTTTCATGGGAGATACGGCAGGACATGATTTATTTGTGCCTGCTCTGCTGCCTCCCTTGAAATGTTGCCGTTGCTCGCTGCACCTTTAGCAGGGGAAGGCAGATGGTCACCACAAAGTTTCCCATAACCTTGCCGTGCCTGCTGCATAGTGAATCAATGAAACCTGAATTTCAGAGCTCTGCCTGGGCTGGGAGCTGTGCTGCTATAGAATCCTGCAGTGCCTGCAAGCCTCTGAATGTCAGCACTGCCCAGGCACTGAGGAAATGCGAAATTTCTCTCTAAAATTCAAAGCGGTGCCAAGTGGGGATTTTTAGCTGCAAAGTTGCATCCGATGTGAGCCAGGACTGCATTGCTCAAGCCTTAATTACCAGCTTGGAAATGCACTTTTTGGTGAATGTTTGAGTGTTAGGTGTGACCTCTCCTTAGAAAGAGTAGAAATAAAAAATCCAAACAGGATTTGAGCATGAAATGCTGGGAATGAGAATTTTTTGGAGTCTGAACAGCAGCAGCTGTCCCTCTGTGATAGCTGTGTCTGCTTATGTGACATTTGCAATGAGGCTCCAGGTGATTTGGGAAGCTGGCACTAGACTGCAGTTCACCTTTCGTGTCAGCTCGTGCCAGGATACCCTTGCCAGAAGCCGCTGTTTTGGTGGGAAATAACAACTGGGAATAGGGAAAAAAATGAACTTCTGAAAAGCACTTTATCACATTCCCTGGGCTGTGGCAGGCAAATGCTGGGAACAATGTGAACTCCTGCCATGAAAGTAGGCATAGGCAGAAATTTCTCAGTGGGAGGATTACCTCCTTTACATACCTGATTGAAGGCAAGGTGAGTACATAAAACATTTTCAACATTGTCTCCCAGTTTCTGGTATTTATTTGCTCTATGAGTCAACATGCTGGAAGACATCTATAAAGCCTCATTTCACTGATTTTTCCTTGGGATGGGAATCATTGCTGTGAGCAGGTCTGGCAATTTCAGATAATGACCTGCAGGCAGCACAGGTGCTTCTAGAAATGGGTAATGCTGGATGCAATAGATGCTAAAGTGTCTCCTCGAAATGGTTCTGGCCTTTTACACATGACTGCTTCCATGTGTGTGTGTGGAGGGCAGAGCATCTCCCAAATTCAAGCTGTCAGCTCATTCCAGCAGTGTTCCTAGGCAAAGAATACTATCTCATATGAACTCACTGCTGCAAGGTAGTTTAGACACCAGCTGCCTTGATAATTTTATGTTTTCATTGAATACAAGAGGAAATAAAGCTGAAAATTTATAATCAAATTTATGTGGGGGAGAAAGCAAAATATTATTTGGTGTGCAACAGACAATCCCTGGATTTAGACATTTTTGATCAAAGAGATTACTTGTGCCAGGAAAATTTTATCACTGAGTCTTCTTCCTCAGTTTGCAACTGGATTTGGTCTTCTAAACCCACATAGACTTCCCCTGTCTTGGAAGGGGCACATACAATTATCCTACAACCAGTGGCTTAAGAACCTTCTGACAGGACGTTTCTTATTAAATCCTTCTTAAAATAAAAGAAGAAAAACCACAACAACAACAACAAAAAACCAACAAACAAACAGAAAAAATCCCCAAACAACAAATATTTAAATGGGGCCAGATACCTTTACAGAAAAAAAGGCCTGGTCTTGTTAACAGACAGAGGCTGAGTAGACCTGATGTGTCATTTACTGAGTGTCATGAATTTTTTTATGTCTTAGCATTTGCCAAAATAAGTGAGACCAGAGTAAGGTTTATACTCTTGAAATGTATAAAAATACAGATCCTGGTTAAATCGAGGTGTAAGGTAGATTCTTTCTCTGTGCCACTGATATAAATCCATGAAATCTCAAATAAACAATTCAAAAAGTCTGATTTTAATTATATTTTTCTGGAGACAGAGTAGCTATTAAACTTTGTGGATCTATCTGTATACTGAGGAATCAGGCTTAATTTTCTGTACATTTCCAACTTCTAAAAATCATTTCCAATATGTTAATAAATCACAAATCTTCCAGAAATTAATCTTCATCTCAGATTTTTGTAGTAATTGGAGATCTGTCATTGCCCATCAGTTAAATGTGGTAGATGATCCTCTCCCACCGGGTGAGGATCTCGCATGCAACGTTTTGGTCCTGGCTATCTGTGAATCCCTGAGACTGCAATGAGTGTCTGAGCAGTGCCTGAACTGCAGCACAGAAATACAAATGAGCCTATAACGAGTGGGACAGAGCCCAGCAGGGAGCAGGGGCAGATCCCAAAGGCCAGTGAGGAATGGCAAGGCTCCTGTTGAGTGCAGAGGTGCTGGAGCTGAGCTCTTGGCATGGCTGTGAGAGCAGACGGAGTTAGCGTTGCCTCGCGTCTGCGCGCGGTAACCACCCGCTCACCTTCTCTGCTTTCTCTCCCAGGATGGAAGGAGCAGCTTCATTGGCCACCAGCTCGGAGGGGTCCTGGAAGTGCCAAACAGCAAGGACCAGAGAGTCAAATCAGCCAGAGCCATCCAAATCACTTACTACCTCCAAACGTATGGCTCTGTCACCCAGGACCTCATTGGGGAGAAGTGGGAGAGCGAATTCTGTAAACTGATGCACAAGATGCAGATGGATCACCAGGATCTGCAGCTCTACTCACTGGCATCCTTCAGCCTCTGGAAGGACTTCCACCAGACCAGTATCTTGGCCAGGGGCAAGATTTTGGTGAGCCTGACGCTGATTCTCCTGACTGCTACCCTCTCGAGCTCCATGAAGGACTGCCTGCGCAGCAAACCTTTCCTGGGACTCCTGGGAGTGCTCACTATCTGTATTTCCAGTGTCACTGCGGCAGGGATATTTTTCATTACTGATGGAAAATATAATTCTACTCTGTTGGGAATCCCTTTCTTCGCTATGGGTAATTATTTATCTTCATAATAATAGGATTAACAGAGTTTAATGACAGGATTGTAAATTACAGCCTGGGTTATAAAGTGCAGATTTTACTTTGAGTGAAAGTCTAAGTCATTTTCATCTTTCTAAATTGATCTGTGCCTTGCCAAAAAAAAAAAAAAAACCAAGAAAAAAAGGATAGAAAGGAAAAAAAAAGAAAAAGTAGGAAAGATGGAAACAAAACAAAGCAGTAGTAACAATAAAAAGCAAATGACATTCCTGGAATCTCAGCCAACATGAGAGAGGGGCAGTTTTATTGATCTCTGTTACAGAATGAAGGAGAAATTGTTATTGAAAACTAGTCAGCTCAGCAGACCAGATGGATATGTGTTGACCCGACTTTGACGGGAGGCCAGCCAAAAGAGTAAGTTAAACAGGAGGGTACCAAGGAAGGGTAGATTTTAACATCCTTCCCAAGGAGACCTTTTCTTCGAGCTCTGCCTGAAGGGCAGAGTGGGACAGTTTGGTGCAAGAATAAGATTGATGGACTTTATCTCAGAGAGGAGATTACAGCTGTGGTGTGTGCCAGGCTGTGAGCACAGAGGCCTGTCAGGATCTGTGGCACATAATCCCTTGGTTTGTGAAATCCCAGATCAGCTGCACAGATTTCCTTTGTGTTGCACCCAGACAGGGGGAGGTGCAGAAGGACAAATATAAATCCCAGCTCTTAAGGCAGAAGTTGCTTTCATTCCTCCTGTTACTGTTTGGTTCCAATCAGTTTCAGTGCATCCATGTGGTTGATGAGTTTGCTGGGAAGTTGCATTGCAAAGGCAGAGGGAAAGGTGCCCAGCTCAGTTATGAGGCAGCTTTGTTTGGTGCCCCCACATCCAAGTTTGCCTGAGCTTTGCCATACCATGGGTCTGAACCCCAGGGATGAGTCTGTGCAAAATCTCAGTGGTGGCAGCCCAGAGCTAAATATTTTCATGCTGGATTTTTGATGTCAGGGAACCTTAGCTGAGGCCAGAGCTCTGCATTTTTACAGCTAATTTCTTAAATTCCATTCATGCTTCTAGTCCTCAAGACCAAGTACTGTGCTATGGTAAGAGACAACTAACTATGCAAAGCCACAAGGTGGAGTTGAGGTTTGAAGAAGGGTCTTTTCTTAAAACCTCAGCCTCCCAAAATACCACATTTTCTTATCTTCCCCTAAAAAACTCCTGTGGGTGTATGCATCCCCAGTCCCAATCTCCTATTTAATCTATCCCCTAACAGTGCACCTGTATCACTGAATTTTCTTTAGTGAGCTGTGCTGAGGGCTGAGCTGTGGCCTCATTAGTCCTGCTTTCAGAATCTCTGGAGCAGCTACTTGAGGTGGAAGGAGTGGAATGTAGGGACTGGTCAAGATTCCAGAAGGGAAAGAGAGGAATGAGGCAAAAGACCCTAAGGAATTGCATGTTTGGTTCAGCCTCATTAATAGTGATAGACAAGGCTGTGCCAAAGCCTCTAATTCAGTCATCTGCACTTTTAAATTGTGACAATGGCCCCTGGCATGGAGTGCCCTGTGCCAGCTCTTCAGATGTGCATGGCTCTGTGGTGTCAGAGGAGTTGATGGAAAGAAAGTGCTGAGATGGGGAAAGGAAGAAGGCCAGCAGAGAACATGCCAGGTTGTGACAGGGATGGATCCTGACCTCTGTGAGAGGGGTGGGTTTAGGAAACAAGGAATGCAGAAAGGGATGAAGTGAAGAGGGGGTCATGCTTGTTATCAGATTTTGGCAGCCTTTTCCTTGTGTGTCAGGAGGTGCATGCAAAAGGAGGAACCAAAAGGCACTGCCCTGCTTGTGCAGCAAGTTGAAGTAAAGGCAAAAAAGCCTTGAAGTGATGAAAAGCACCTTCCCTAAATTGTGCATTCTGCTGTTGGTGTCTCTTTTTACGTGGTTGGAGAGATGGGTAGCACATCCTCTTTGCCTGACAGGTCCCAGACCAGTCCCAAGGAGCTCCTCAATTCAAACCTTCTCTGCAGCCCAGGGTGAGACACAGGTCGGAGCTTCTGAAAGCAGAGTGCCTCAGTTTCCCACCTCAGTAGTCCATGACTTTGTTTGCTGCCTTAGGAAAAGTAACATTTATAACTTTCTGTTGTGTTTTGCGCCGTCATCCTTGTCACAGCCACTGCCAAGAGCAAAAGGAAAGGAAAAAACAACATCTCTTGAAGTGAGATGTTAGCAAGGATTGTTTCTATAATATTATATTGAATGCAATTCAGGTTGAAAAAGAAATCATTTATGTAACTCCTCAGAAATTTCATTCAGGAGTCTCAGACTGAATTGAAAATATCATTAGAGAACAGCTTGCAATGGTTGGGAACTGCTGCTTGTAAATACTGGGCAGCACTTTTACAGTTTGGTGAAGGAAAAGACAGGCAGAATGTGTTACCAGAGCCTGACTGGGTCACATTCTGCAAAGTACTGTGTGCCTTCAGTCCCTTAAGGGACACTGCCACCTAATGAGACCTCACTCTACACCCAGGGCCTCCCTGATTTGGGCCCTCAGTGAGCAGGAGTTTCTCTGACTGCCATGGGCTGATCAGACAGGCCAGAGTAGATGCAGTGGAGACCCCAAGACTGTTGGTTCTGTGGGTCAGTAAATAACCCTGGCCTGCACTGCACCTGTGTTCCTTGCTGCTGGCACAGCAGAAAGCAAACACCACACCAAATAATAATTGAGTGAATATAGAAGGAAAAGTGTGCAAGGCAGGGTTTCCCTAAACTGCAAATGCCAGATTTGCAAGTCAAAGTTTCAAAATCAAGTTACTTAGATTAAAAAAAATGCAACCAGGCAATATCAGTGACAGAGACCCTGCAAGAACAATGCAGAGTACACAGGCAGCTTTAATTCTGGCAGCTCCCAACTTTGGAGCTCTTCAATCTGACATTTGCAAACCATCCATTTAAACTACATTTGTTTGGTCACAAATATGCAGTTTCTTCTAGCATTCACTTCTCAAAAGATTAATTTTAATGGAAATTTGGTGATATCCTGGGCTTGTCCTTTTCCCTGCAAGGATGGCAGGATGTTACCAACTGAATGACAGGAATAACCCTGCATGTTTAGATCCACAATTCCTCTTCCAATGCAGAGCTTCTCTGGGTTTTGGTAGGGGACAGAAGCCTACAGAAAAGTGAAATGTTTAATATTTTTCTAAATTTAGACTGAGTGACCTCCACCATAATTATTTACTGCAGTCCTGCTGCAAGGGAATGGTCTGCTGGGATAAAGCATATTTCTGCTGTACTGGGAGAGGACTGTTAGCTCAGATTGGCTTTTCTTTATCCTTGAAGGTGAAAAATTTCAGTCTTAACTTAGGCATGAGGACATGGTGGAAAATCCTGCTTGCTCTGATTCCCTCTTCCCAATACCACAGTTTCCTCAGACAGATACCTCAGGAAAAAGTTTCCTCAGTACAGTGTCTACCAATGCATTTTTGGAGTCCTTCAGGAGAAACTCTTCAGGAAGGTCCCCTGCAAATAATTCTCTGGCTGCCAGGATCTCCTGCAAACAGGAGCAAGGGAGGCTGATTTTTAGTTCTTCGTACCCCAAACAAATGGATAAATGTTATGAACTAATGAAAAGGTGCTTCTTTAATTTCAGGGCTTCCTTGTTTATTAACTGAACTAGGCCTAAATGTTTTATTTGTCTTTTTTGTTTTAATCAGAATTTAATAACCTCCATGAGAAATCAGAATATGGGACAGTTCTATCTTGAATTTCTCTTCTGGGACAAATAAAATTTGCAGTTTCTTCAACAAATTTAACATCAGCAGAGCTGTCACGACTGGCTGTGTTTCAGACAGGAGATAGAGGGTCATATAATTAAGTTTCAGATTTGTTCTAGCCCTGGTTAGATGTTCACATCTGCCTTTTGTGTTTGGATTCATACGCAATTTCAAAGGGGTGTTATGTACGTGACATAATTATGGTTTCCCATGCCTAATCATCACTAATTAATATAACCAGAAGGTTAACTACATAATTGAGATATTATTGCTCCCATGATCTGCTTTTTAATGCACAGGAACCAGACTGATATCTTCAGGGAGATAATGATTTAACTCAGCTGAGGTCCTGACTGTGTATTTTTAAATGCAGGTGTACCAATTACATCATTTTACATTTTAATTATTTTTGGCCAGTCCAAAGTACTTCATTATATAGATTAGTGGAAATCTTATGATAAAAAAACACCTACAATATAATTATAGTGTAATTATGCTTTTTGTACTATAAAGGGTACGTGTTTCTTAGAAGGCTGGATTCACAGTGGATGTGAGAAATATTTCCTGCCATTTGTAAGGCCAGACCATGAAGTCCATAAGATATTTGTGGAAAGGGCTGTTTGTGACTGACACTTTGGGGAACATTAATCTCCCTGAGTGCCCTACCACACATTGCAGCATTGCTGCCACTCCTGCCAGTAACCTCACTGCAGAGATGTAGTAAAGAGACACAAAAACTTTAGGAACCAATAGGTTTCCTGCACGCAGCAGGAGCCCCATGCCTGATGTAAGAGCTCAAGATGGATGGCAGAGATTGTACTTTCAGAGCAGATTTTTCTGTTAAAAATTCCATTATTCCTTCCCCGGAGTTGCTCGAATGGAAGGAGGAATCAAGGCAATAGCAGACAAGACTCCAAGCAGTTATTAGCATTTCAGATAGAAGCCATCTAACCTCTTTCAGATGGCAGTTGTTGAAATAATGACTGGTGATCAGCTTTCAGTAAATTTGAGATGTCACAGTATTATATTAGTGGCGGAGTCCTGGAAAATTGCAGAACAAAAGTCCTAGTTCAGATGAGAAATTATTTTTTTCAAACCTCAGAAGACAAATATGAGAGCCAAAGTACAGGCTGTCACTAGTTCACCTGTACATGAAGTATCACAGTATTCTAACCTTTGCTTCAAGCAATGGACTTTCTGATTACAAATGTGACAGAAACATTTCACGAGTGACTCAGACTTTGGGTTTGTCCTTTTGGTGCAGCAGTAAAGCAAATCCCATACAAATCTCATGTTGTACCATCACCTCCTTTCTGGATGAGGAGCAAGAATGACCCTTTAGAGAAAAAAGGCTTCCTGACATAACCCCCACCCCTCCATGCCTTGGAAATGCAGTGAATCCATCATTTAGATGTAACAGCAGTTCATGTCTCTACTCATTCAGCACATCTTTAAGGACTTAAAATACCTTGCCCTTAATTATAAAATTCCTGTTCTTGACTTTTACAAAGGTAAATGAGAATAAACAAAAAATAAAAAGAGTCAGCAAGGAAAGAAATTGGAAGATTTAAAAACGTTTAAGATTACTTGTTTGGATGGACACCTAACACAAGTAATTCATATGAATGGGTTTAGAAATTCTCCATATTTGTAAAGTTGATTTCCCCATAACATGGTGTATTTCCTGACAAGTCCATTCCCAGCTGCAGTAGGTGGGATTTTTTAATTTCTGTAGGAAAGGTTAACTACCCAACAGTCTTTCCAGGAATTTAATTCCAGGAATTTGAGTAGAAGATTAAAGCCTTTCTGGGATAATCTGCTGCACTTGCACCATGCAGCCTGGTCCTGCAGCTTTGTCCTGGAGTGGTGATGGTTAGGGAGAGGCATCTCCTGGGACTGTCCTCTCCTCAAACACAGCTGAGGGGAGATTATCTCTGACTATCTCTGATTATATCTGTGGGCTTTCTCACAGCCAGCACAAAGGGAGGCACAAAGCAGCCCAGCCAGCCTCAGTCCCAGCAGCAGGGTTTGTAGCACCCAATCCAGGTGCCCCAAATGTTCCCCCCTTGACTGAGTGACACAATCCCAATTTCCTTTGTAGGCACTAGAGAGAAATAGGAAAGTCCAGAGCTATTTGGAAAATTGCTTAGTAGATGTTTGGGATGAGCTGTGTTAATCTCTGGAAGGTTCTATCTATCTCTGAAAAAGGATGATTTCTTAGACTTCAACATCTGAGGTTTTGTGGTTTTTGGGTGGTAAAACAGGCTCGTTCCTAGACTGGGTTATTTAAGGTTCTTTATTGGATGCACTTTTTCTGCATGTTGATCACATTTAGATTGGACATGAGAAGGAATTTCTTCACAGAAAAGATGATTAAACATTGGAACAGACTGCACAAGGAGGTGGTGGTGGTGTTTAAGAAATAACTGGAGGAGGCAGTGAGGTGTATTCGACGTGGTGGTGTTGAGTCACAGGCTGGACTCGATAATCTCAGGTCTTTTCCAACCTAATTGACTCTGTGATTCTGTGGTTCTATGACTCTGTGATTCTGTGGTTCTGTGATTCTGTGACTCTGGGATTCTGGGATTCTGTTGTATACATAAGTTCTAACACATAGACTCATGGATGCACAGCAGATATGCACAGACTGCCTTGATTCCCTTAGAGATGGAATTCTAGTCCTTCTTTTGCTGTAGAGACTCTCCAGAAGGTCTCTTATCAACCCAAATGTCATCCTTCAGGAAAGGTGTGGCTGCAGGGCTGCAGGTCAGTGTCCCTGAGGCTCAGCACAGGTTGGAGCATTCACCCAGGGACCACTGCCCAGGCACAGACCATCACTGCCAGATCTGTAATGACAGAGCAAATACAAAATACATTCTCTGAGTTTGTTGCTTGAGAAAAGTCAGGTAAAATCTGGCTTCTGACTCTAGCTGGAACTCAATTAACCCATTTGTCCCAAGAGAAGTGTCCAAATAGTGTTGTCTGTTATTGTTTTTGGTATTATGAAAACATCTTCCTCAGCTCTCCATCTGCAGCTAACAGGCTGGTAGCTATCATTTGAATGGATTCTGATTTTCTGCAAGCATTTCTAAAATCCTTTGGAAAAAGTGAATTGATAAGAGAAGAGAGCATAATTTAAGCTAAAAAGTCAAAGGCTGAAAAGAATGGTTTGCTTTTGCACTTTAAATGTATGATTACTACTCAATCAATACACCAATTCAGTTCTGATAGAAAAGGATATTTCCTCTTCAGATGCTTCACACATTTGTCTGAACACCTCCTGCTTTCATTTTTCTACCTTTTCATGGCAATGCTCATTCCTGCAACTGGGTTATTTAAGGTTCTTAAAGGTTCTTAAGGTACTGGATGCACCTTTTCTGCATGTTGATCTCATTAAAGCAGGAGTTTCATTCCTCATGCTTGGTATGTGTCAATGCATGTAACATTTACCTTTGGCTAATTTGGGCTGGAAAGGAGCTGCCTCATGGCAAAAATTGTTTAGCTCCATGTATCTCATCCTTAACAGGGCACTGACAAATCCAGCCTTGAATAGCACCAATGGCAATTCCACAACCTGCCTCAACAGTGTGTTCCAGGGCTTAAAAAGCTATACATTTATAAAGGTATTTCTTAACATTTCCACTGCTGCAGGTCACACCTATTTCTCCAGGGTCTATCTGGCTCAACTGTGGAGTGTAATTTTTCACAGTATCTATGCATATGCAAATACTTTTAGGATATTTTATACTTAGGGCTGTGCTTATTTCAGTTTGGATAGAATTTCCTGCCAGATCTTTTTCTCCTAGATATTTTACTATTAGTTCACACTTTCCTGTGAGCTCCATACACACAGGAAGATTGATGGTGGCTTCTGGTCTCTGCAGGAGCACGGTGGATCTGCAGGAAAGAGCAGATGTGGGGTAGGCTGAGGATATGTCCTGTGTTCTTTGGTGTGTTGTGGAAATATCCAGCCCTGCACTGCTGTTTCTTTTGAGCTGGGAAGGAAAAGTGGGCTCAACCCACTCAAGGAAGCACAGAGTGAATGTTCTATGCTCCATCAAGCAGGCTGTCTGCTCAGCTTAGATATCGTGATCCTCTGCAGGGAAATCCAAAATTGTGCCTCCAGGTTTTGGGCAAAAACTAAAGCCAGCAAATGTATTTGTTTTCCTCCTGGAATATACTTTGTGTGCAAATCAGCCCTGGAATTCGCTGTTGTGAGATATGGTTGTGGCTCAAAATTCAGCGTGATGAACAAAAGGTTGGATTTTTACACAGCTAGCTAAAACATCTTCATTATTTTGAATAATAGTGCAACACTAAACCATAACTGTAAGGAAGAAGCATAAAAATTAATGACCATGCTAAAAACCTGGTTCAAAAATTGGTACAAAGAAATTCCACTTGTGAAGAAATTTTCCCGTAGCTGCCTTCTTTTAGTCTGATAATTGTCCCCTGAAGAGTTGGAAAAAGGATAGAGAACTCAATAGACCATTTGCCAAATGTTCTAAATCAATATTTATCTGCTATATTCATCTGCAGTGTTAAAAACTTTGCATAGAATCAAAGGCTTAAGGAGTCTATTGCAAATACCAAACGAACTAAAAAGACTTTACTCAGTCTTGTATCATTTATATGTCCTTTGTGCAGGCACAATCTAGTTGAGCTTTTAATAATTCAGTTTTATCTTCCATTCCTGATCCTTTTTCACTCCATTTCCTTCCCATGAAGTGACTTCTCCTCTCTGGTGGGATAACTGCCTGCAGTCACATCCTGCATGCAGGACCCACACTGGCTCAGGGCTCGCTGCTCCATGAGCAGCGAGGAATGACAGCAGCAGCCCATGTTATTCATGCCACCATCATGTGCCTGTGCTCCTGGCCCTTCAGAAAAAGGTTTTCCCAGGTAGGACAGCTGACTTTCCATGTGTTAGTCCTGCTGGATGTGGAGAAACAAGTCACATTTCATCCACACATCCATCACATCTCTAAGGGCGAGATGAAGAAGGAGATGCTATTTTGGAAGCCCAACGTGGCAGGGAGAGCTGCAGCAGCTGAAGATGCAGGGACAGGGCTGAATGGGGTGAAATCCTCAGGCCTTTGCAGCTGTGGATCACTAAAAATGCTCTTTAGTTTTTGTTCTGCAAGAGTGAGCACACTGTCCTCACTGTCTTGGCAGGTTTTCAGAGAGGATAATTGCATTTGTCTCTTCCTCTGATTCCCCCTGCTGTGCAGGTCGGATGCAGTGCTGCTGAGCACTGCCTGGCTCTGAGCACTGTGCAGGTGCTGCTCTGGTAAGCAGATGCTGGATTTTACCCAGGCATGGCTGTATTTCACTGGTGAATGCGATGGCCACGTTATGTGGCTCAGCAGTCTCTAAAGTCACTCTGAGTTCCCTGAGAACACGTAGCTGTGCCTCAGCATGCTGTCCTTGCATTTTCCTGCAGTCCTCCCTGCCATTTCAGCACTAGGGCAGCTTTGTTCATACTCTGTGTTCCTAAAGTCCAAGGAGGAAAAGCATTCCTTTACAGCCTGATATGACACTTATCCTGTCCTACCCTCATATCCCAATCCAGGTTCAAATGCAAATTTTCCCTGGAAATGTTAAATACCATGGCTTTTCCTGGTGTTATGAACTCCATTGCTGTTGATATCCTGCTTTTAAAGAAAATTATTGTGGTAGCATTGCCATGGAAGCATTCAGTAGTATAACATTTTGCCAACTTTGCACAAACTCACAAACTGCAGGTATAACCTACTAGAGGGAGCACTTGCATTGTTTTATAAAGGGGGACCTAATGGCAGATTAGTGCGGCTGGTGATGCCCTAGAGGGTGAAAAATTCTGTGTTTCTTTAAGTTTCTAGTCGATATTTTTGCTGTTACTGTTGAGAAATTATTATCCTCCGGGGAGGACACAGAGTTGCAGGAAGCTGAAGGCGGGGAGGTGCTCTGCATGCCCAATGCAGAGCAATGAAACCTTCTGTTCTTCTGCCCTAACTGGAAACTGTTTAACACAAAGCTCTCTGTTAATGCAATTTAAACCTTCTAAAACTAGACTGGGAGACCTGGGAACAAAAAGCCTGTTTGTGCTCAGAGTAGATATCAGTGGAAAAGGAAACTGTGCAAAGAGCAAAACCCAAATCCATCTAAAGCACGGCCTTCTTATGGGAGCAGCTGAAAGAGAAGGCTCCAAAGAGAGAAGCTGATGCTCTCCTGAAAGCATTACCAGAGTGTCATGTTGGAGCTGTGCAAAATCTGAGCATTTTGGAAAAAACCCACCAGTGCAAACATCCCTCCCATCACATTCCCAGTCAACTTCAAGATATCATTTTTTGGAGTGGGAGCTGCTGGACTTGCTTCATCTTCTACTGTAAAATTAGAATCATAGAGTCATGGAATGGTTTGGATTGGAAGGAACCTTAAGGATTATCCAGTTCCACTCCCCTGCCATGGGCAGGGACATCTTCCATTATCCCAGGTTGCTCCAAGCCTTGTCCAACCCAACCTTAACCCTTCCAGGGATGGGGCATCCACAACTTCTCTGGGCAACCTGTGCCAGGGCCTCACCACCCTCACAGGGAAGAATTTCTTTCTCCCATCTAATCTAACTGCACCCTATTTCAGTTTAAAGCCTTTCCCCCTTGTCCTGCCACTGCATGCCCTTGTCAAAGTCCCTCTCCAAGCAGCTCAGTGCCTTTTGAATTCCTTTATGTGGACTTTCAATGTCTCTCCCATCAGAGCTAAGAAACAGTGAGAACTTTATTGTGCAGTTATCCTGCTTTTAAATGAATAACCTTGGTAGGATATTGAAGCAGGGAAGGCTTTACTAATCATAGATAGAGATGTTCTAATGCTTTCTTAGGTTATTTGGAGTCAGACAATGCAGTTAATGAAGCAAGTCTCCAAAGATCTCTCTTACGTGGATTTTGACCTCTAATACACTGATTCTTTCCCTAAAGGGAAAGTAATAGAATCCCTTTATGGACTATTTTGAAAAAAAGTGTAGAAATTTATGATGATTTTAAAATTGGTCAGGAGGTGTTAAAGTAATTGGTGGTCAAGGACAGACAAACAAAAGCAAATGCATAAACTGGGCAAAACAAGGCAAAAATGTCAAGCAATTTATTTAATATTAAAAAAAAAAAAAAGAAAAAAAGTAAAAAACTGTATATTTAGTTCAGTTTTATAGCAATGAAATTGAAAACCACTTGGGAGTTTTGTTCACAAGTTGAAAAAGACTCTTGTCAGCTCTTCAATTTCTAGAACACTGTCAGTGCTCCAGGAGACCTTTTCTTGTCTTTTGTGGCCTCCTTTACCCAACCCTGTCACGTTTGCATTCCACTTCCCTAGGACCTGACACTGTACTGCCAAATGCCCAGTAAATAATGCATTCCTTAGGAAATCTTATATTTTAGCTATTGAGAAACTCTCCTTGGGCTTCACTTAAAGTTTATTTGAAAAGATGAACGTACTTTTAATTTCATCAGTCAGTGACACAAATGTCCTTTTCAATGTCTTTTCCTGGAGCACATTGCAAGGTTTTTAATACCCAGAGGGGATTGTTTTGCCTGACATTAGTAAGGAAAAGTGAAAACATCATGGAAATTGTTGGAAAATAGAGACTTTTGTAACCTGCAGATCAGATTCTTTCACTTTTCCCTCAATAGTGAGTGGAACTGTGAACTGATCTCCTGTTAGCTTAAATAGGGAAATGGAGTCCACAGGTCATACTGGAAACCCCTCAGCCCTCAGCTCCTCAAAAGAGGTGCCTTCCAGCCCTTCCACCAGCTTTTTTCCACCATCTCCTCTGAATTAATTCAAGTACCTTAAAGTTTTCAATTCAAATATCACCAAATTTCAGGCAAATTAGACATTTATTTCTCATAAATTCCACTGAAAAGAAATGGTCAAGAATTATGTCAGTAGTTCAAGAGTAGGAAACTTTTTATTTCCTGGGAAAAAGAAGTGGTAACTTTCTAGTTTTCATAATTTTCAAATTCTTTACTTTCCAATCTAAAACCTCATTTTACTTTTCCTCTGGGGGGAAAAAATAGAAATGGATAAAAAGGGCAATAAAAAAATCAGGGTGTGAGGAAATGAATAGAGGGAAATATCCAGTAGTTCCTTTCACTTTTTAAATTGTAAACACAAAGGAAAAAAAATATATTTCGTTAGATAAAAGATTTAAGCACAAAAGTTCCAAAAACTTTATTTTCAAAAAACTTAATGTAAAATATGATGATAACAGATGTTTTAACACCATCTATCTCAAAAAATAATAAGTACAATTTATTCCATAAAATTATTTTTAAATGTGCATGATATTATGGAAAATATGTCTTATTAGATAAACCTGATTTTAAAAATTAATCTCCAAGCTTATAAGACAAAAGAAACCATGCTGGTATAGTCTATTTAAATAATGCTAAATTGATTTACTCCAGCACAACATTTTGATACATGCACATATTTGTACTACATTAAATCATCGTGGCTTATATTAAATATAATAATGAAATATTAAATTGTAAGTGCATGCTCTTCCTGCTGGAAAGACATAAATAACTGGGGGAAAAAAATCTTCTATGGTATTCGACATCTTTCCCCATGTTCTGGAATGAAAAAGAAATCAATAGTAGTAAACTTCTTGGATAATGCAAGGTTTGGCAGATAAAAAATAATGAAAACGCAGCCCAAGCACATCGTTAAGCAGCTCATTTTGTCAACATGTGCTCCATCACAGTTAAGTGCTGGATTATGCATCTAGAAACAAAGAATGTATTCACATTTGCAAGATGAGCAATTGCATGCCCAGAACAAAAAACAATGAGATCACAGTAGATAAGGCAATGAATGTGAATTCCCAGCGTGCTGCTACTGCTAACGTGGGAGGGAGAATTGGGAAAAGTCTGCTAGGGAGAGGATGGGAAGGTGACAGCAGTTGGGAGAATGACTTCAGGGAGATGTTGAGTGGAGTCACCCAGGAAATTGCAGGTATCTGTCAGGTATGCAGCATCTCTGGGGCACATTTCAGAGCAGACTGGAAACCTGGAGTCCACTGGGAGGAATGGGGTGTTCATGTAGCACTCAGCAGCAGTGCAGGGCAGGGGGAGATGGCAGGGCAGGAGCCCCAAGTCTGCAGGAAAACCACTTGATACGAGAAGGAAGACACAATTCTTTCACACAGAGAGCAATTTGTCCCTGGGCCAGTTCTTCAGGGCTTGAGGGACTCTGTATGATTAAAAAATTTAAGACTAAGACTTCATTTTGTGGTGTACAGGTCAGACCTCAAAACTGTGATTTTGATGAAATGAATGGTTGCAGTGATTTGGCATATGATGGAAATAGTTTTCCTTGGTCTCAAAACCTTCTGTTAGGGAAGAACATAAATTCTGTCTCCTGTCTGTGTAACAAATCAGATTTGCTTATGCTCAACCTAAATTTTCAGCTTCTCAGCTTTATCACACTATTCCCATTTTATGCCTGCCTTTAGGGAAATTTGGATAATTGTCTTTACTCACCAGACTCCTACAAATATTCTTTCAGAATAATCTTATGCTTATATCTCTGTTGCATATCCTTTATTTTGCAAGACAGATAATAAAAACCACTGCTATTTAATGGCATTTTGTAAGACTGTCACATTACAACCAAAATCCAAATTAACTTCTAAAACCTTTCTGGTTAGAAAATTTTGATAAGTGCATAAGGTCCATTGACCACTTGCTACACACAAAAGTTTTGGTGTTTTGCTTCATTTGTTGTAGAAAATGTCTGGCTTTTAGGCTCTTCAGAGCAGCTGTGACTCACAAAACAAACTCTTCCAGACCTACATATTTTTTCTCATATGAATTGAACATTTGCAGAAAATACTGGAAAGCTGTTACTGTTCCTTTGGCTCACTGGCTTTTGATCACATTTTGCCTGAACTCATAGAGCAGTAGGACTCCATGGGATGTTGCATCACAAGGATTCTCTCTAATGAAGGCATACTGCATCTCTTCTATTGCTTTCTCTTTTCATATCACTTCCTGCTGGTCTTAAAATCTTTGCTCTTCCATAAACCTTTCCAGTGTTTTTACCTTGTGGCTGTCCCAACAGAGAGCTGGTGAATGCTCATGTGTCCAATAAACCATGTGTTGTCTCTCAACACAAAGATCAATTTCACCTACTCCCCTTAACTGGTACCTTGTTAATGGTACTGCTCTTTAATACTGATATTTGCTTTTTCCCAGATGTGAAAGCTGGGTTTTGTGGTTAGGAATTGCTGCACTCTAACTTAGGGTCAGCAGCATGATTAATTCTCCACATCTTCAGATCTTTGACACACATTTTTGTGTCTTTCCAGTACAAACTGGCAGTGATTCAGTGAAGCTGGTCACAACATTCCCTTCACACTGCTACAGTAGATGAGAAGGCTGAGTATTTTGGGTTTATGAAATACAGTGAAGGAATAAGTCTCAGTAAGAGTTCAAATTCAAACTCTTCTTCACCCCAACTGCAGCACTTGCTTCTTAACACACTTGCTGGTTCTATGATCACCACTACCTGGATTTCACAACAGATTAGAGCCCATACACAGAGACTCAGACTCTAACACAGGGCAGGAACAGGCTCCTGAAAGGTTTCTCTCATCACAGCTCTCCCTTTATGGCTTTCTTTTTGTAGCTTGCATTCCTCAAATCGATGCTGGGCACTGGATTTCCAGTATAATAGATTAAGCCAATATCCAAACCATTTGGGAACCTAGTACTTTCTGGAAATCAGAAACTGCTTCTTAGTGCAGTCTATCTTTAGAACTACTAGCAGTACGGAGCAATTTTAAAGGGAAATAGAAACAAAGACATTATATTGCTTTTTTTTCCCTTTTTATCCCTGTTATGGCAATTTTACTTGCTGCTGACCATCTCCTAGAGATATGGTCATATCATTTCCCTCCTTCCACACATTCCTCTAGTCATACCTCTTTTTCCATGCTTTTTTTCTTTTGCCTTCTGTGCTCCAGGCTTCCCCCGGCCAATGTATCAAATATTCTTCCTTTCATCAAATATTCTTCCTTTATGCTTTCTTCCCACAACCTTATATGCCCTTGGCTCTTAAGAATGAAACTGAGGTCTGCCTTTTCTCTCTCTTTTCAGTTACAGCATTTGATTCCTATTTGCATCAAGTGTATGACATGTGACCATGAGTCTTCTCGAACTGCTCTGCAAATTTCTTCTTTGGTTCCTAAGGAATTCAGGATAACAGTGTTTCCCCACTTCTTCTTCTTACAGGCAGCATCCCTGCAAATCCCTCTGTGCCAGATGCCTGCTGCCTGCACTGGTAATCCCCACATGAGGTGACATTGTCAAATCATAATCCATAGTCTCCTTGTTGCCTCTTCCTGTTTGCTAACACTGCTCTTTTAATAGTCAAACACAGTAATCTTCCAAGTGACAACTAAGGCCTCAGCTTATCTGTGTGGAGCAGCAGAGGATCCTAGCAGTCAGTAAGGCAAGAAGGGGAATTTGCTTCCAGCCCCATCCCAGCAAACCTGGGATATGTGCTGCCTGCTCACCCAGGGGCTGGTTTGTAGTGCCTGCCCACTCCAGCTCCCAGGATCTGGGAAAACTCAGGTGTGTGAGAAGTGGAGTAGGACCATGGTGAGGAGCACTAAAGGACTTGACTGGCTAGAAGGTGCTTGGCTCTCAGCATCCTGACTCCTTTCCCTCCATCTTTGGAAATTTCCTCGCTGCTCTTCAGGTAATGTAATTGGTGAAATGTGCCTGGATATGTTGTTCATCTGCACTTTAGTTTTTGGGTTTTGAGGGGTCACAACCTGCCATGGGCTGCAGTAGTTGTGCCTGATTGCCCAAGTGGAGTCTGTTCCTGCTCCTTCAGGCAGAGCCCAGCTTGTAGGTTTTACTGTCTCTCAGACCCCATCTTATCTGACCACAGGTAAAGAAGTGTCTACAGGAGGGACTGAGCAAACAAGAAGTAAAGTAAATCACAGGTAAACAAGTGTCTCCACTGGCTGGACTGAGCTCTGAAGAGCCCCACGATGCCTGTGTCAGGAAGGACTTGCTAGTTTGGTCCTGGTAAGAGCAGAGAAATGGGAGCATCATGAAATAGGAGAGCTCCTTGTACAAGATACTTCAAAATACTCGATTAAAATGTATCTGTATTTTTTGCGTTAGAAAAAAAAAAACATTTCTGGCTTTGTAGTCAGGCAAAATATGTGTGTGGTGTGCCAGAGAAGGGGCTCCTCTACTTCACCCTTTATAGATCTTTCACCTTCCCAAAACTGTTCTCAATAAATCAGTGTGGAAATGGCAGAAATCATGCCCTTTTCACACTGGCTTCTCATTGCTATGGTTGAATTCACAGGATAAGTCCATCAAAGTCAATGAAATTGCCTCAGAAATTAATTTGTCTGGGATATCTTGCAGCAGATGTGCTGTTGGCTTCTGCTTTTATAATTGTTGTGGTTGTAGCATGGCCCTATTGTGTGAGATCCATTCCAGGCTCGGAGGACCCTGCAACACAAAATCATTCCAGAGACTGAGAGAAAGGAAAACTGAAAGATTTCATCAATGCCACAGAGGAGACCAGGCTTTAGAAATTTAACATGCCCCTTGTGGCTCCCTTGCATGCTCTGGTTTGGGACCATGGCACCCCAGGGTTACAGAGCCCAGGTGGGAGTAACCACAGAGGTGGCCAATGTCTGCTTGGGAAGGTGCCCAGGGCCTGCCACCACTGCCTAAAATGAGACAAGAAGACACTAAAACTACTTTCTAATTTGATTTACTTCTGGTTGAAATGTTTTCTCTCACTACAAAGCGTTTGTTTGTGATAGATGCAGCTGAATTGGGCTGTAATGAGGCCATGGGTTACTTGGCTGAGGAGGATGTTGCTGCAGAGGTGGAGGTGCATTGCACCACTGAGGTAGAGCTGTTTCCTTCATGTCTGGCTGTAAGCCACCACCAAACTCTGTCAGGAGGACTGAGACAGCTGCTCTAATGCTATATATGTCTATACTATGCACTCTGGGACCTCCATTCAAGGGCAGATTAGCATTTAAAGAGGATAACGAAGGGTAGCAGCTGGCTCATCTGCTGGTCTGCACCCAGATAGGCTCACCCAAAGAGCTGCAAGGCAGAAAGAATAACCATATCTGCTTTGGAGGGCCATAATGATACTGGGAAGGTCAGAGTCTTGCTGGAAATACCTCAGACACATTAGGCATTGGCTGATAAAGGGGAGTAGAGCAAAATTCTTCTGCTCAATGAAAAGATAAATGAGTAAGAGATCAGCCCTGGTGCCAGCAGAACTGCTACAGGGACCAGCTTCACCAGAGAAGTAGAACAGCAATGGCAGATAGTTTAATAATCCCTAGCTGATATCAGCATCCTTCTGTTCAAGTCTCTGACTGAAGTCACAGAATAATTAACCTTGGCTGGGTTATACGATCAGCAATGTCCTGAAGAGATTTGCACTGAAAGAATATTTACTGTCACATATGTGGGTAGGAAAATCACATCAAATGCTTACCAGAAAGTTGACATATGGCATTTCACAGATAAACGAGCATTCATAGGAATGGAATATGCTAAAGGTGAGATAAAAAGGAGCCTTTGTAAGAGAACTTCCTTTTTTCATCTCAGGGATAGGTGCAAAGTGCATCCAGAGCCACCAGTGGGGTGAGGTCCCCAAGGGAGCAGTGCACTATGTAATTATGGTTATCCAGGTACCTCAGCTTTGTCGTGTTCCGCCTTGAAATACACAGTTCCACTGTGCCTTCACAGTAGGCAGGGCACTGCTCCCCCAGAAAACACCAGCAGGCAGTTTTGCACAGCTGTTCCTGCCTCATGCAGTGATTTCATGAAGAGACTCTCATTTTTTGGCTTAGTGGCTGCCAGCACATCTGGGACAGGCAAACAGCAGCCGTCATTGCTCGACTGTTGATAAGGCTTTATCCTGTTTCATCCTCCAGCATTGCAATGTATTTAAGTAAGAAAAACCTCCAAAGTTACCACTTAAATATGGATTAAATACAGATTTTCTCCTTTAAGCATGTTTTTTTGAGTAGATAAGGAGGGTAAAACTTCTGGGTTTTTTGATCTGAGAACAGAGCCTGAGACACAGAGCAAGAAACTGTAAGGTCCTTTATGGTCCTCTGCCAGTAACAACTCCATGTCTGAAAATGAAGCATCCATCTAATAGGGAGAAAGTGTGGTGAGAAATGGTTTAGTTAAAAGTGTGTCCTTGAATGGGTGAAGATACTCAAGATGAAAAAGGATAGAAAGGATAGAAAGGATAGAAAGGATAGAAAGGATAGAAAGGATAGAAAGGATAGAAAGGATAGAAAGGATAGGGGAGGAGAAAGACAAGAAAAACAAACAACCCCAAAAGAGACAACTTAAAACTTTTATCTATTCTGATGAAGTTTTAATGTCTTAAATTTCTTCTTTGTGTTAGCTAAAATATTTTGAATATATTAGTATAGAAATACATTTGTACTCTGACAGAAGAAAAGGCACAAGCTATATATTCTCAGAGCAGCTACTATGATGACAATAGTTATGATGAGACAATAACATTGCAGTTAACTTTGAGACAATTTTCATGCCCATTTTTCACATAACTGATAGTTCACCTACATGATGGAGTTATCAAATTTTTTATTTATTTCTTGCTTAGTAAACCCAGTTTGTGGCATAGAAGAAGCAACAAAAGCATTTTAGTCTAAAACACAGGTATATGGAAACAGCTTAAAAATTACAATAGAATTGAAATTTTTACCCTCTACAAGCAGTTTCATATAATGAAGTGTACCACCACGAATGTATATTTGGGAACTTTTGAAGTGATCATATATACTAATGAACTGGTCACATATACTGGCAAATCTGGCAGGAAACCAAAGCCAGATGTCTTAAAAATTAGTGGGTCTTCCTTCAGCTGGCATTTCAGCTCCATGGCTGTGCTCAAAAGCTGCAGTTCACTCATTCTTATTTGTTCTAAGTAAAATATTCAAAAACACAGATTAGTATATGGCATCTTGCTGCTTTGCTCATCTGAGGGTTTATTATAATTTCAATGTTAGCTTTCTGTCCTTCCAACATACCCTTTACTCCAGTATAAAAAGGAACAGGCTGAAAGTGGGAATCTTTGACTTATGATTTGAAATATGAGTCTGATAATTAATGAATTAAAATAGAAACATTGCTGTCTATTTACTGTCAAATGAAATAAAGAGGCTAGGGGGATTCTTTAATAACAATAAACATGGAACTCTAATTTCTTTTTATGCTCTGTGATCACATACAAAAGATCTAATATAAATAATTGCATTACATGTCCTATTTTTGGAAAAATGCATAGCTAGTATTTAGGAAGACTCTTATTGCTCTGATTTATCTATTAATGAAGCAAAACCCAGTTAATTACCTAATTTGCATGATATTTTGTATCCACATATATGCTGGGCTGAGCACTGGAGAGAGGTTTTGCATCAATCCATTTTTAACAAGCTGATGAAGTTGGCTGGGCTGACGCTGCAGATCAAATCATTGGATATTTTTCTCTTTCTGGACTGAGAATTTGTGATCAAGGTACAGATCAAACGAGCTTGTGAGCTGAGGAAGGCAAGACCTTTCCCTTTGCACTGCCAAGATCCTGTTACTGCCCTGGATCTGTGAACCAGGAACCTGTTTGATGCCCACACTGGTCCCACAGCCCTGAGACAGGAGGATATTGCAGCTTGTAGATCCCTGCCTCTCTCCTTCTTCCCTGCCTGCTCCTCTGTCCCTGCTCCAAGGCAGACAGGACCCTGTACTCTGCCAGCCAGAGTCACTCAAATCACAGCAGAAAGGGGCAGCTCTGCTGCTGCTTTTGCAGCCTTTTTACATCCCACCTTCCTGCTCTGGGGTGTTTCTCCCCTCTCTTCCTCTGTCCCTGCTGTGCCCTTGTGTTGGGATGCCTTTCACAACCTACCTGTCCCTCCATGTGCTTCCTGCTGCTGCATCCCCTGTGTCTGTCAGGAGCTGCTGCCTCAGGAACAAGAGACTTACACAATTTTCCCTGAGGCCTTCCCAAGCCCTGTGCAGCACAGAGTCTGATTTGCCATGTAAAGCAGATTTGTACAAGAATGCATCTTCTCTAACATTAACTATTTAAACCCAAAACATTTGGCTCTAAACCAATTGGTTGTCCAGGCTGAGCCTGCCATGGCCAGGCAGAGCTGTAACCCCAGGGAATTCTTCTGCCCACACCCAGGTGGGAGCTGGAAATAGTTTTGAGTCCCCATTGATGTCTTCATCTCTCTGTGTTGGACAAGAGAGGGAGCTCAGGACAACAAGTTTTGTGTATCAACTAAACTGTGCATAGCTGAAGTTGAGAGAGATTAATTTCATCCTCAGGGTCTTCTGAAATACTCTCACATGCTCTATGCATGCACAGAAAAAGTGCCATAAACACAAAGACTCATGAAAAAAGTTAGGTCTTAAAATGCAAACATCTGCCACTGCAGAAATCAGGGGATTTGGCAGAAAACAGATTTCCAAAGAATAGTCCAGACTCTTCCAGTTTCTGCTGCTGCAAGTAACAGCTACAATGTATGAGCCATTTAATACTGAAAAGAGGGCAGGCTGATCACTGAGATAAAGTGCTCATTCTGGACACTCAGCTACAGCATAAAAGTTACAACCAGCTAAAAAAATATTGTCCTAATTACACTGGGTCATATATCGAAATATGGTAATTTGAGTGCTGAGTCACCAAGACTGCTGAGGAAAAAGAAGTTTTTACTATTAAAAAAAATTGGTGAAGTCTGGGTTTTCTGGTTTTAAAGCCATCATTGGGAATAAGATAAATAAAACCACATTGGCTTTTGATTTAATCAATGCAATTTTGCTTGATTTTAATCCACCATTTTAAAAAAAACTCTTGGAGTTTTATTCAGATTTTTTTTTACCTTTGTGTCTAAGACTAATTTTAACAACTAATAGGAGGATTGAAGCTCAAAGAGCAATTTGAGTTCCTTATTATCCAGGGAAGAAAGATTTTAGACCCTATGGAGAGTGGTAAATGTTTTCATAAAAGTTCATCTTAGCTATTCAAAACTTAGTTTTATAGACTAATTAATTGTCTCAACTCTTTATATAATTGCTGGTGAAAAGCAGTTGCCCTAGAAAGTGATAGATCCTATATATTTTACATACCTGATGTTATGGTGAGGTGTCTCTATGAACTGACCATAGCTAGACTGCGACAACTGATGTAGACCAGATGCACAACTTTCAGATCTCTAAAATCAGTGAGATTAATCCCACCTAGACTGATGCAGTAGATAAACTTCCATATGCTCCTAAATTTAAAACTGCATTGCTTTTAGAGCAGGCAAAGGATATATATTTTACTCTGATATTCTAAAGCACTCCATTCAAAGCTGGAGGCGAAAGGGAAGGGGTGATTTGTTTGAAATATTGTAGAGGAGGAGTTATGAAATCACAGGTTGGCAAGACATTGACATTTCTAGCTTGTTGACATTAAACATGAATGTCATTTAAAGATAACACCTGCCTGAAAGAGCTTGCAAATGGTGTTGTTTAATACCAGTGGAAGCAAGCAGAAAACCTATTAACTTCAATTAGTATTTACATCAGGAGACTCATAGCTGAATGAAATGCCTCCCTTAATGAAAGTCTTTAATACTGATGTTGAATATGACAAAAGTCTCCTGAGGAAGAATGGGCTCAGCACATGTTTAAGGGTTATGCTGAGTTAGGGTGTTTTGGACAACACCAGAGGACAGGAGAACAATGAGATGAGCACTCTCATGGAGAGCTGATGCAACATTCCAGGGGCACACCAGAACTGCTCCTCATGCACACCTGCTTCCACAGGCAGTGGGGAGAAGGACACAGCTACACAGGTCAGTCATCCCTCTTATGGTCTCAGGAGGACACAGAGCAGCTACAGAGCAGCTGCTGCTCCTTTGCTGAAAAGGACAAGGCTGTCCTCAGCTTGGACATCTGAGCCAGGGGTATCTGAAGGGCAGAGTGCCACTGCACCAGCAAGTGTTGGTGCCAGCACCCCTATTAAAAACATCTGGCCTCACTTTCCTGTCTGGATGGAGAGATCCTCCCTTGATATTTTTACCTGAGCATCTTTTCTGGGTTTTACCTCCAGCAGTGTGTTGGCTGAATAACCTGGTTTGTGCCAGGTTGCTGTTCTTCTGCAGCTTCTCTGAGACTAATGTGAGATCTGTGTAGCTTTCATGCTCATGAGACAATCCTCTCATGCCATGCCATGTAAGAGATAAAGATACTTCCAAATAAAGGCTTTAAATAGACCTTGGCTGCATTGAAAAATGTCCTGGCAGCCTTGGTTTCCCTTGCACTTTGCAAGGGAGGACAAATGCCAGCTGAAAACAAAGAAAGAATACAAGATGATAAAAGTCTCAACTCAATTCTAAGAGTAATTGCAAACTTTCTCTGTTTTCTAAATGTCTTCCTGAGCTTAGTCCCATTATTGCCTGTGGGCACTTTTGATATTTTGATCCAAATTTCCTAGTTGCCAGTCAGACAATGAAGCAGGGCTAGATCATGACAAAAGGAAAATGTAATCCAAAGGATTTCACTATCAGCTTAACTACTATTATAATAACAGAGAATACATAACACAACAGAGACATAAAATTCTGCAGCAATATTTCCATACTGTCCTTCCTATTTTAAATTCTGATGCTCTCAAGGAGCAAAACAAAAATTTCCAGTTCTATTAGGCTGGAATTTCCAACTCAAAGTAGCACTCATATGTGTGGGGCAGTCACTCTAGGTCTGATGAAGTTTACCCTGAATTCATCTCTGATGTTTCACTCAAGTATTTTCCCCTGAGCACTATTTTCAGCCCTGGGTGATGCTCTGAGGGAGTCCATTGCCTCACAGAGCACAGGCTCATGGACCTAATCATATATATCAGCACTGTGTCCATGAATGCATCAGGATGGCATCACTACCAGGTATGGTGGGTTCAGTTTTCTAACCACAGTGCTGGAAAATTACACTTAAAAAACCCAGGTAATAGAAAAACTGTCTGTTCTAGAATTTAATAAGGAATCAGCTGGTTATTTCAGAAACCTACTTTCAGGAAACAGGTATGTGAGAACAGAAATTAATCCCTTAAACACCCTCTCCTCTCCCTCTCCTCTCCTCTCCTCTCCACTCCTCTCCTCTCCTCTCCTCCTCTCCCAAATATCTTTGTTGTGTTAGACATCACTGTAAAAATCAGGAATAACAGTCCAGGCATTCCAGAGTTTAAGCTCTGCTCGAGAGCAAAATAATGGTATTCATCTTTAATTGCCATAAACAGCACCCTTAGTGGAACTAGATGTGGAAATTTTAAATTCCCTAATCAGACTGGTATTTAGTTACTTTATCCAATGAGATTGGAAAATTATCTTAAAGTAGAGCTAACTATATAAATACATGTTTGTATTTCTGAGGGTAGAATTAAAGAGTTTTATTTCATTTGTGAGAGCTTTGCTTTCTTTTTTTTTTTTTTTTTGCAACTGGGTCTGAGCTCTGACAAAGTAGGAACTTGCTCTCTGGGCTGATTAAACCCAGCAAATTTCACAGTGTTGGCAGAGTGGGGCTGAAGGTCTCCTGGGGCAGTAATGGTGCTTGCTCCACTCCCCAGAGGTGGGAGAATATTATTTCAGGTTTGCTGGAGGCTGGGTGCTTTATGAAGGTTTTTAGTGCCACACTGCATTGGTGTGTGCTGAGAGATCCTTCCCCCACGAGGAAAAGCAGCTGACACTGGCACTTTTCATGCAAAACTCTTTGTAGAGCAGAATACCAAAAGCACCATTGTGTTTTTCTGATGTGACCTCTCCACAAGGACTGACAATAGAAATTCTTGCTTTTCTGGAATCAAGTGAATAAAGCAGGAAAATAATGCAAGACAGAACCTTCTCATCCTCCTTTCTTACCTTGACTCCACTGAATTTGGTGTGAGCCCTCAATTCACAGCCCTTGCCTAAAGCACAGACAAAGATATTTTTCAAGATGATATCCAAAAATAAGTGAAAACATCTGAAAATGTAGACTGCAATTTTTTTATTCCTCAAGGACTTTGGGTCCAAGAGAGGGAAAAGAGTAAACAGGCAGATGGTAGCTGGGAAGGAATGTGACCATGAGGAATAAACACTCATGAGGAGAGGATGGGAGCAGGGAGCAGCCCTGGCTGCAGGTGCAGTTCCTGTGAGTTTGTCAGAAATGACACTCCAAAGGAAACGTGGCTATTGCAAAGAGGGGAAAAAGAAAAAAAAAAAAAACAAAGCAAAACAAAAGAGAGAAGGAATTTGCATAAAGAGGAGAAGGACTAAGCCAAAGGGGAAGGAAGAGTGAGTTTATTTAAGAACAGGCTATGGTGCTTGAACAGATAGAGATGGAGGTGATGACAACAAGGAAAACACATTCCAGGCTTCTCACCACCTCAGAGCCTGTAACACTGACAATCAACTCATGCTGAAAACCAAAATCCCACTGTTGTCATCACTGCTTGGATGTTTCCCCACTTCCAGCACCTGTTGGTACAACCATTCCCCTGCAGACCTTGGGCTGCAGAGAGCGTGGCTGAGGCTGCAGGACATCCCTGTCATTGCTGGGAAATGCATTTCTTCTTTCTGCTCTGAGTTCATCTCCCATTTATTCCTGCTTGCACAGCATGACACCCCATCCCTCTAATGATTACACAGTCCTTACTCAAACAGAAAGGCAACTCTAAACATTCCATCCCTGCGTGGGAAAAAAAAGAGGATGAAGTTGGTATGAGCAAATATTGTTCCTTCCCTGATGCACATACTCAGATATTTGATATTGCATTCCCTTTGCCTCATTTTTTACTTCCCTCAGAGCATGATACAGAAACCTCCTCCTTCCCTGGGTTTTGAAGACAGAAAGTGAAGGAACAGCCTCCGAGTCAGATCCCTTTTTTCAGCTCATGGCAGGATTCCATGAGATGGAAATGTATCATATGTATTCAACACCTTCTTCTGGTGCACCCTGGGGCTCCACCTGCTCTCTCCTGCCTTCACACACTCATCTGAGATTCCTGCTTGCCCAAGGCTCTCTGCAGCCAAAGGCAAAGAGGGATCCCCAGCAGGTGCTCCTGATTTAGTAACCACTCTGCCCAGTGATTGCAAGGAAGACCAGTGCAAAAAATACCAATGTAGGTGCCTCTTAATTGCCTGAAATTGGGTGGGGTGAATCCAGGAAGCAGCATCCAAACTGAATGCCACACTGCATGCAGAAGTTAAATATTGCTCCCTCCCCATCCTGTGGCTGGTGCTGACCTGAAGGGGATGAGCCTTTCTTTGAAACTAAGCAATACAAAAATCAGCTGCTAGGTCTGGTCTCTTTCAGCAGTAACCCTCACTTGTTACTCCATCACTACTCACACGAATATCTGGATCTTGTCTTCCTTTTTGCTACTGGATTGCTGTTTTCTCAACAAATTCCACTGTGATTTCTTCTGTCCATGAAAATAATTCTGTCAAGTTTTGCTGGTGGCATTTTTGAGAGACAGTCAGCCCAAGCTAGGAGAAAACAGGGGAAAAAGAGATTATCTCCTTCCCAGTGAGACAGAGCCCCCACCACTACTGGTAAACTGAAGGTGATCCCTTATTCTTTGGTCTCTCTAAAATGGTTTTTCCTCTACTTTTGAATTACAACTTGTGTACAACTCTGAGCAATGAAGCTGGAACCTGGGAGGCTAAAATATGGGAGAAAAGTCTCATCTAAGTTTTTCTGTCAAATTCTGTGATAATTGTGTTCCAGCATCATTCACTACAACCTGGAATAGTCCATAATTTATTATTTTAATCTATTTCTTTGTTGACAGTTTTTGCCAAAAGGAGAAAAAAATATCTGTGGATTATCTATTTGACTGGTTTGAATAGGAATACTTCTAGTTAAGTCTGCAGGGTTCAGTTCTCTAACACTCTGTGGGGGATCTGGTGCTATTTCTCTCTCATGGAAGAATATATTAATGCAATGGATTAAAAAATACCTCAACACATTGAGGTCTTGCAAAACAGGGCAAGTTTTTGACTGCCATATAGTCAAATAACAATATCATCAAAGGTACAATCCTTTATGTAGTTGGTAATATTTAGATCCTTTTTTTTTTTAATTTATGCCATACTTTGAGGAGCCAAGCAAAAATTTCACTTTTTTTTTAGGTGAAAATTGGGATGGGAGTAATCACATAACCTTAGCTGGCCTCACAAGGGAAATTATCTTCTCTCAATTTAGTGCTAGTGAGAACTCGCCTTATTTGATTGTATTGTGCTAATTGAGGAAACCTAATTTAAGAAAGCTGGTCTGTAAAAACCTGCTACTTTCTTTTAACTTCAAGGTGTTGGTGTTTCTCCTAAGAATGAAGCAGGCACATAAATTTATGCTGTTGTAATTTTATAACGGATGTCTCTGGCAGATGGCACATTTTAACGAGGTTGACAAATCCCTACGGGCTCAAAAGAAGAACTGAGACCATAACAAACATTTCATAAGGAAGCTAAATTCAATATATTTAAAAACAAAGGAAGACTTTTTCCAGTAGCCAACCTATATACTGAATGGTTTTATTCTCAGAGGTTTTTAAAACAAAACAAACCCCAACCATTTAAATGTGCTTGAAAATCTTTTTACTCTCCTCTAGGTTGTTTTTCATGAATGTTTTTACCTCTGGTTTCTACCATAGACATGCTTGAAGAGTTCTGTACAGAACTACTAAAAATGACAGTGTGTTTATATTGCCTAAGGGATGTAACATAAAAAAACACCCCTTCCCTAATTCCCATCAGGACAGACTCATCCTTGGTGCAACTTCTTATATGACTAGAGACCAACTTTGAATAAAATGAGGCTGAACCAATGGAGGTCTTTTGCACAGGAGCGAATCCAAAGTAATTTAAGAAATTGTAGCAGATGTACTTGGGTTTAAGACATTATAATTGAAATGACAATTCAGAAAAGTATTTAAGCACAGACATAACTCCATCTCTGTTCATGCTTAGCTTTAAACATGCATTAAAATCCAATCACTTAAATACATGCTTAAATATTTCCCAATGGGATTCCTTCTTGAATCACAGCCTAGACTCTGGAGCAGTGTTCACATTTTATGATGTGCAGTATATTTAAGTAATGTCACACTTCACAGGCATTCAGAATGGGAAACTTGAACTGGTTAGTGATGTTTTAGAACAAGCTTCCTGTTTATTATGCAGATTTGGCTTGTGTCTCCGTGTTTAAGACCATTTTAACTTTTCTTTTCGACTAAAAATATAATTCAAATCCCTTATTTTTTCCCAGACAGCTTCAGTTACTTCACCACTATGTTTTGAACTCTTAAGTCAATAGGTCTGGACAGCACCATGAAAGAAGGTGAGGAAATGCAGGGTCTATAAAAAGGAGGGGACAGATATTTTATGACTGGACAAGGAGTAATGGTTTCCAACTGCAAGAGGGCAGATTTAGGTTAGAGACAAGGAAGTTTTTACAGTGAGGGTGGTAAAACTCTAGAACTGGTTGCACAGGGATGTGGTGGATGCTCTATTCCTGCAAACATTCAAGGTCAGGTTGGACAGAGGTCTGAACAACTTGCTGTAGTTGAAGATGTTCTTGCTCATGACAGGTGAGTGGATTAGAACACACTTGAGGGTCCCTTCCAACCCAAGCAATGCTGCATGGCAAACAATGTACATGGAATTTCAAAGCTCTCTTGGAATACCTTTTCAGGTCCAGAGTGTTATCTATTGAGATTAGCCACTCTACTTCCACATCCAAGCCTCTACAAAGCTCTCTCTTGAAACACACACTATGTCAATTTATTTTTTATCAGACTCTGAACCACAAGATTTGTGATATTTTTAATTTTCAGATCTTGCCTACACATCAGTCTTCACAAAAACTCTTCTGAGAGATTAAGGTCTTTAAGAAGATCAGCCATTACAGGGAAGAGAATGTGGAAAAATAATCTCTACCCTGTGTACTGTCTAATGTGATCAAGGCTTTGGATATTATTTTGAAGTAAGTAAACCATAATAATTATAAAATCACTTCTTAATATTTCTCAATAAAAAGGTGTCCCTATACCAGCTATTTGGAGCATCTCCTTTTTTCTCCAGTGCCCAAAGAGAGAGCAGAGGTGGTCATTTGGAACTAGATTCCTCTTTCCTTGACTGAAGACAGGGAGGATGACTCCCAACCACCCTTGATGTTATCTTTGCCATGGACTGATCCATTACTGCAGTAGAGGCATCTCCATTTCCAGGCACTTCCAGATGCCCTGAGACCGCAAAATGAGCAAGTGTGGCATGAAGTCAGGCTTCATTATAGCATTTATGCAAGGCAGTTTTGGGGATTTGCATTTAGGGTCCCTCTTTTTTTCTTTCTAAAGCCTCAATGATCAAAAAAAAATTTGTTCAAACCATTCTCAGCTAAAGAATGTCTATGTGAGAGTACATGCTTTTTCCCCTCAGGTAATGCTTGTTTGACAAAACCTAAAAATCCAATTGACTGCTTTTCAGCGAACACTTGCTTTTAGGGAAAAAAAACAAACCAAAAACCTATCTTGATTGCCAGACATCTGAAATTTTAACCAATCCAAGATTAGTTAAAAGTTCCAGCTACCTGAAACTGGAAATCATAGAAGAGTTAAGGCTTCCTTTAAAAAGCATAACCAAAATATGAATTTTCTGATGGAAAATAACTTGCTTTTTTTCTCGCTGACTCTGATAGTCTGAGCTGCTATTTTTAAGCACAGCTTCTCGAAATACTGTGCAGTTTTATTCTGAATGAGATTTGCTGTGGGTGTGCAGCTGATTTTGTGGAAACACATCTACTGTGTTCACCTACACGTGTTTAGAGATAAAGTTGCGTAAGAAAAGAAAGTGGGCTGGTATTTCTTCATGCTTCAGGCTCTTCTACACCCTCAGATTTCGAACTGATGGCACTGCTGGTGCCACTACCACAACACTGCAGCTGAATACTCGTGGCTATTTTTGCAAATTAGATTTTTGTTTAGCTTAACGTCAGAGAAGAGAATTTCTTCCTTCCCCCGCATTTGAATGTCTTCAGAAAATGTATATTATAGTCTTTGAGCTATAAAGAACCTATGCTAATGTATCTCTAATCCTGACAGATGTCTTTGGACAGTATTTTAGTAAAATATATTTACTGACAAATGGCTTTTCTAAGGTAATGGTCCGTTGTTAAAAATGGTATTTCACGGTAATTTGAGTTCTTTCTGAATTTAGGACACTTCACCATGCAAGAATGTAACCTCATCAGAAAGAAAACTGAATTGCTGTGAGTGATATCCTGCTTTAGTTTCCATTTTTTACACCTTCTCTCCCAGTACAACTTGATCTGTTTTGCAGGAGAAACACGCAGTGAAACAAAAAGCTGATTAAATTGGAGTCTTTTCCAAACCTATTTTTATTAAAACTTGCAGTGTGTTTTACTGGAATTATATCTGAAAGAGAACAGCTTTGGGGTTTCTCTATCTCCTCTTTAAAGAAAAAAAATGTTGGCAATCTGATCCAATAGAGTGGGAAAGGCAAAACCACGAGAGGCCACAAAGGTTTCCTTGCCTCATGTGATACCAGGAACACAAGAGCTGTACCTGGGTATTGGCAGGACATCCTTTGTCACCTCTGCTTCTCTCAAAGGCCAACCCCTCCAGTAAAGATGTGACCTTTTGGGGTTTGAACTCATCTTAACCACACAACCACTCTAAGATGCTGCAAATTTGTCTCCAAGATGAAATTCAGGTTTAGATCAAAGTAAAGACTTGCAGAAAATATGAAAAATTATGTTCCTTCACATCTCCACCTCATCTTTGGAAAGACTCAAAGGAGAAAACAAACATTCTTTCATCTCTTCTTTTTCACGGCTAGGATTCAAGCAAAGTCTGAGCTTTCTGAATTAAACTTTTCAATTTATATTTACTTTTTTAGTTCTTCCTGATATATACAAGACTCTGCCAATGTTTGCTGACCTGACAGAAATGCTTTGCTGAATACTGATTGAAAACTTGACTTCCAGACACTTTAGCTAAGATAGATGCTGGGGTTTTTTATAAGGCATACATTACTTTGAAAAAAAATCACCCTGGGGCATTGTCCTGTTGAACCAAGATCTCTTTATTGCAATGGCAGCTTATTATTTCTAGGAATGTGCTGTATTAAGGAAATTGATTAGGCAAGCTGAAGTGCAAGAAGCAGGAGGAGAGAGGTGGAGAACCTTCTTGCCTTCTGAGGAAAAAGGCTGAATATATTCATTTTCACTGGACTGCAGCAGTAGAGAGAGGCAGACAGCAGCAGCAAACATCCCCTGTGAGTGGATAGGCTAAAGACACATCACTTATGGACCCTGGTGCCTGCTCAGGCTGCTGAGAGTGACTTCCAAACATGTCCAGGTAGTCCCATAAGCCTTTGGATCATTCCAGTCTTCTGGAACAGAAGATCCATTTCTTGCCTCCACAACTTTTTAATATAAAGAGAATATGAAGATGAAAAACCCAACCACACTTGCATTACTTACTTGAGAACTACTGCTGTTAATATTAACTTCTGATCTACTTTATCTGCTTCTGCTCCTGGAACTTTCTTTAGTCATTGTCAAATGTTCATCTTGCATATTTTCCTCTTCCTAAATAGTGAACTTACACATGGAGAGCACCAAGTCTGTCATGGTAACCCTGACAAGGAAGCTCAAACTCCAAGTAGGCTCTTCCAGGAAGAAAGCTTTTATTTCTGTGAATGGTTTCCAATGGTTGAACAATCCCAACAGTTCAACAGTTTGAAATTATTCAATCTGGTGCCAGGTCTGGGAATGAAAACATTCCAAGACCCTTAATGACAAGCTGAGAAGTGCTGGAATGCACAGGCTTAAGTTTGAAAGTTTCACCTGGCAGGGAGAGAACTTCATATGGGGCTTCTGCTCCAGAAGAGTACCTGGTGCTGGAGAACTGGAGAGGGCCTGTGGGGCTGTCTGGGACCCCATGCAGGAGTTGCACAGGACTTCATTGCCAGACAATGATATCTGTGTGAAACAACTGAAAAAGTCCATTTGCAAACAATGAAAGAGAATCATGACTGACAAGGGAGGAGAAAAGGGTGAGAAAATGGGATTAATGAACCAGATGACAGAAAGGGTGGTATTAAATGAGATTTGCATCTCCCCCCTCTATTTTAAAGGATAACAAACAACTCCATCCATTGCAGGATATTGCAGCCTCCCCGAAGAAGGGTTCATTTTTCTTTTTTTAAATTCTGCCAAGGGGTAGTGTATCAGCAAAGATGTTGATGGTTTGCCCATCCAGCAACATGAAATCAAAACCCATGAATAAAACAAACATCTTCTCTAGACCTTCAAGTCAGAGGGGAAATGACTCTGAGTCCAGGAAGGGTAATTGAATATAACAAAAACCAAGAATCTCTAACGTGTTTGGATATCTTAGCCCACTGATAGGTGAGGGTTAAGTTTCTCTGCACCTTAGAAGATTTAGGAAAAGTCAGAGGCTTTTTTATTCATAAGACACCTCTACCAATCAGTTACAGGAGAAAAAAGCACAGGATTACTGAACTGCATTAATTATTTATTCTGACAGTCTGAACAAGCAATTGAATTGAGGTAGCTTAGGAGTCTTTGTTGACTAATAGGGGAGAAATATTCCAGAGTTTAGAGGCAAGGAGTGAATTCAGAGTGAGTGTTTATTAATACATGATTGAATTTCCTACTCCAAGGAGAAGTTTATGTTATAGCTCTTTGATTCTCGTCTACAGAAAAGAATAATTTTGGAAGGCCTTAGAATTGTTGGACAGGCTCTGAAACATAAAAACATTAAAATAGTAAAAAAGTTAGTGGGAAGTTCCTGGAGGTGAATAGATAAAGATGTACATGGATCTTAATTCCTATGAAAAGTGGAAACTAGAAAAAACAGGAAAGAAATAAGGTAACTGGATGAAGGACTTTTTTTAATGAAGATTAAAAAATAATTAGACTGTGTAAATCATTTACTATCACAGAAGGCCTGAAAGACTTATCCTCAGCTTGTTTTATTTTGTTTTAATCTCTTGGTTTCAGTATTATGATATCAACTAACTCTTGCTGAGCAGCAAAAGCTTTGTAAAAAAACAAAAATTAGAAGGCAAAATTGAAACTCTGAAAATCACAGAAGCCAGAAGAAATAAAGGATGAGCTAAACACAGTACAGCAGTCTGAGATGGTTCCCTCAGCAGGTCATTGTAGGTTCTCCTTGTAGACAATGGGAGGAGATAGGCACAGTTGAGTCATAGTTCATGTGTCCTGACTTAGAAACCTTACTTGACTGAAATGGAAGCATTCCTCTTTTGTGGATAAAAAGAGCATCTAAACAGCTCAGAGTTGCATGTGTTCAGGTGACCTCACTCCACATGTTTTGTAAATGCATTAAATTCCAGGGAAGAAAATGGAGTCAATTCAATCCTAAATAGAATCTATTTGTAGCAAGCAAGGGGAAAAAAATAACAATAATTTGTAGTTTGGATTCCTATTCTCTTAGAGTTTTATTCATCTTCCATCTCTGGAAGCAATGGTTGTATCCACAGCAGTTAGCAAGATTGTGCCACTGTTTTTTCTTTATCCTGGAGGCCAGCTGGCATTATCTGACAACATCCATATGTTTCAATTCTCCTAGCCTTCAAAAGAGAGTGTCCACATCCAAATTTCCTTTTGGGAACAGTTCCTGGCCTATAACACATCTCAACTGTGCCTGGGAACTATTTATGAGAATATTACTTGGCACAGATCAAACCTCTCTGCCAATCAGAAATATGGCAAATAGTTTTGGGGTGTCCATTCCAGGGCATTTTTTAATGTAGTGATAGAGGTACCCACTAAAAACGACTGCATAGCACAGCCTTAAAAAGCTGGGTTACAATAACCTGCAGCAGGTTTCAGTAGAGACAGTAGCAAAAATACCTCGGTGTGTTTTGGATTCAGCTCTGAGTTATCTTGTCTCCATTTTCAATAAAATATAAAAAGATAGTTGGGAGCTACAAAGGACGGTGATAATATAGTGAGAATGAGTGACAGCTGGTGCTGATAAAGGGGAATATGAGCTGGATAACCCGAGTATATATGAATATAGGAGATACAATCAATGGGAAATGGGCATTTAAAGTGATCACTGTCAAAAAACTGAAATCAAAGCAGGCCAGAAGAACAGAAAATGACTACATGATTTATTTCTGATCTTTTTATATAAGATGTGAATCAATCACAACAACACAGAGCTACATTTGTAGTTTATTTTTTAAGTCAAGAAGATGATAAATCTGGAGTTCTACAGCATTGCACATTGGTAGATGAGCAGTGAGGGGTCCAGTCTAGCAATGACTGTGTCCTGACAAATCACACCCAGTCTCAGTGGGAATAGCTGGAATAGGAATGTCACCAACCATAATGTGAACTAAATATCTTGATCAAGTTGAAAAAATAGACTTTCAAGGAGAGTGCCAAGGAGAATAAAATTCACATTGGAGAACAATGGACAAGACCTGTGTTGTTACTACCTGGCTTTCCCTAGCATCACCATGATTTTAAGTCATACAGCAGGATTATTGCAAAATACAAGCTTTCTTTATAGAGGAATAGCATTAGAGTTTTAAAAAAGGAAAAATGAACATTACTCTGGAATTGCAGAGGTGTGTATGTCTTGTGCAACAGAAGTTGATTCAGTTGCTTAAACAACTTGATTCAAGATAAGACTTTATTGGTTCCCATTGTATTGAACAATTGAGGTCAAAGCTGGGATTCAGCTGTTTATTGCAGGTAACTTGTGCAGTTTAAGAAGCCCTGGGATATATTCTGTCTGGCTTCCAGTTGCCAAAAGAAAAGGAAATTAAGAAACATGTATTAAAGTATCCAAAATATTAGTGAACATCTGCATTTCCACCACTGGATTCCATCACTAGTAAACAGCACAGTCAAGAGAGCTTTTCAGTTGATCAAATGTATTCCACTTTTCCACAAATCCATTCCACTTTCAGGACCCAGTACAATTTTCTAGGAGTATGAATTTTCTAAGAGTATGAATCTAAGGGTCATGTTTGGGTACCTTGAATACTCCAGTCTTGAACATCTCTGATTGGGCATCTGAATGAAGTCCCTTCTTATTTTGTGTAACCATATGTTGTCAGGTAAGAAAATGTCTCCAAACCAGCAAAGCCTGATAAAAATTATTTTCCAAAGCTTCAAGAGACTATCTGAAATAATCTTGTAAACTTTAGCAATTATTCCCTTAGAACTCATGAAGGCAGGCCCCAGAGGATGGGACTAGGAAACATAATAGTTATCTTTAAATAGCAGGATCCAGAAACTTAGAGACTGGCCAACCTGTGAAAGCCACAAAGACAGAGAAGAAAGTTGTTGAAAAATCACTTTGCAAACACTGGCAGGATAATAAAGTGATGAGAAAGAGTTAACAAGAATTTGTCAAGAACAGGTCACATTCAATCAATTTGATATCATCCCCTGATGAAGAAGCAAAAAGTTGACTGTAAAGACATAGAAGGTGATTTATTTTAGTGATTCCTATATATTCATTTTCCCATAAATAGTGGATGCCCTATCATTAGCCCATCTTCATGTGCTTTTTATGTCTTGCATGTGTCAAATGCCTCTGTCTAATGTGTGGCACATTTCCCAGGAAAATGTCATATTTTTAATTGACACCCTGCAGTAATTGCCATACCTTGGCAAGAACAAAACGAGACAGGCATACCAGAATTTGTGATGGAAGTATTGCCACCATGAGAAACTACTCATGTCCTTGAGGCATTCCCCCTTCTTGAATCACAGTTCTACACCTGTGTCTATCATCAGTTAATCACTGATGCAGTCAATCATTAAAAATATCAGCCTGATTTCCCCAACACCTGTGCTGCTATTCAGAATGCCATGATCATTAAACCACACTGATGTCAAAGACATACAGAAGAAAACACAAAATTTCTTGATTTACAGAAAAACCCACAATATTCAAAAGCCCCATTTAGAGCCAAGAGAACTGTTCAGGAAAATGACTCATGAGGTACCAAAATCCTTAGGATTTAATATGAAAGTTATTGACTAGAATTTGTGAAAGCCCAAAGCCTCACTCTTAGTGCTTTTCTGTTAAAGGTATTATAAGATAAATATCAGTGTTCAATGGTTTTCCCCACCTCAGAATTATCATGGTGGACTTTTCAGTATGGGCTTCTAATTATATTTTATTACATGAAACCTGCAGCAAATTATATGTTAGCTTGCAGTAAATTTTTAAGCAGATATAAAAGATGCTTAAAAACTAAATTAGCTTAGTGCACCCACCTTTCTCTGCACATAGACTGTCAGCTCTTCTTCAATGGTTTTGGTTTAAAGAAATTCTCAGGAAAACTGTGAAGGTGACATTTGTGAAGTTCAATGCAATAAAATTTCATAAGTTTCTAAGGGAAAACTGTCAAATGTCAATAAGTCTACACATGCATACATAGTGGGATTTTCAAAATTGTCTTTCAGGTGGAAGGAGAAATTACTTAGATGTCTATCAGTCAGTTAGATACCTACATACATTTTTAATTACCTCTTTAATATTAAGGGTGACTAAAATGTCATCTCACCTAGAGTTATCAGCCAGAAAATTAAACTTTTAGGCTTCCTCAACAGTCCATGATTGTGAAGTGGATGTCCCCAAAGAACAATCCATCCCACCTTTTTTAAGATCCAATTAATTATTTCTTTGTCTAAAGAGGGAGCTCAGGTGCCTGTCCTTGTCTCAGTGCCTTTGAAGACTAAACAACAAATATCAGGACATTCTATCTTGAGCCTTCCAGAGAAGTCAGCTGGGGGTAGGAACTGAGGCACCATTGGGTTGGTTCCTTCCTGTTTTACTTAATTATGGACTGAAAAATGAACAAGCTGAGCATGTCAGAAGTTGGAGTGGGACTGTGTGTACCAAAGTACCCAGAACTCACGTGGAAGGGTTTACTGAGGCTGTTCTCTTACAGAGAAATGTCTAGGTTGTTCTCACAGTTCTCTAAATATTTCTTTGACGTTGTTTTCAGCTTCTGAAGTCTACCAATTTACATTTAAGCACCTAGGGATTTTCTGTAGGAGAAGTTCTTCATGCGTTTGTAAAATTCAGGTTCAAATTGGAGCATCTTAAGTTTGAAATACTTGCATCCAACTCTCCATCCTTTTCTTGCCAGAAAAAGACAAGTAAAAAGAGAATGTCTTTGACATAAAATGCTTAATTTGGCCTGAATCCCTTTTTTAGAGTCTTGGGAAAACAAACAGCAAAGGAAATGATAAAAACCCTGCATTAACAAATGATGAGAAGTATCTCCTGCCTGTCAGTAGATCAATGAAAGAGCACCTACACCTGCTTAGATCCAGTTCCAGGGTTAATTCCCTGTCTACCTGAGAAAATTAGTGCCTACTTGGTTCACAGTCCAGCAGTGTCTGCATCACCATGCAGCAGGAGCACTCTGGGGGAGGCAGTGCCTATCCAGGCACTGTTATTCTGTCCTGGCAACATTTGTTAAATCACTGATTGATTTGAGATGTCACTGGATTTAGTCCCAGATGAGTGACATAATCCTCAAATGGGACATTCTCTGCTCTCCTGCTTTGTCTCATCTCACTTGGTTAAGGCATTTAAAGGCACTTTTAAAGCCAACTCCTGAGAACAGGAAAAGAAAGAATTATGTGTTTCTACAAANATATTTGTACTCTGTAAATTTATTGCAAACCAAAACCAAACTTTATGGTGCAAGACAGCAACTTGTTCCAGCAATAGCAGGACCAGGGCAGTGACTGTCCCTGTGCTGGGCAGTGCTGAGGCCACACCTCAGATCTTGGGGTCAGTTTCGGGCCCCTCATGACAAGAGAGACATTGAGGGGCTGGAGTGAGTCCAGAGAAGGGAACGGAGCTGGGGAAGGGTCTGGAGCACAAGTGTGATGAGGAGCAGCTGAGGGAGCTGGGAAAGGGGCTCAGCCTGGAGAAAAGGAGGCTCAGGGGGGACCTTCTGGCTCTGCACAACTCCCTGACAGGAGGGTGCAACCACAGGGATCAGCACTAAGCCAAGGGAAAACAGCTTCAAGTTGCACCAGGGGAGGTTTAGATTGGATATTAGGAAAAATTTCTTCACTGAAAGGATGGTCAGGCATTGGAATAGGCTGCCAAGGGAAATGAGGGACATGATGGGGTCACAGTCAGAGAAGGAGATGCCCAAAAGGCAGTGGAAGCTGTGTTAGAGACATGGTTTAGGGGTGGATTTTGCAGTGCTGAGTTGGGTAACAAATCTGTGGTTCTAAGGAGAGATGTAGTGGCAACAATTCAGTCCTGAAAGAATAAAGATGAAAAAATCCCACCAAGATTCCTCATTGTTCTGAATCTACTCTCAAATAAGACTCAGATACTCCTTTGGATGCTGAATACTTACCAAGGCTAAAGTAATTACTCTTCTTCAGTAAAAAAAGAAGAGGTGGCTGGGAAGGAGACATGATGGGCTATTTCAAGAGCAGTGATTGAAACTGATGAATATAACCACAATAAAAAGGTTTGCAGATATCTCACTTTGATTATCTGCTTCCTCAAATCAATATTCAAGTCAAATAGTGCCTGTGCAGCTTAGAGTCTCTCCAAAGTTCTTTTTCAAGGGATAGTGCTTGTGGTGTGAATGTGTGAACAAGTTCCTTGGCTAAGAACCCCAAAAGAATAGGCTAAACAGGACCCTTGACTTAAATACCATCTATACCACTATTTTTTAGGTTAGATTTTCCATTCTTGTGGTTCAAGAGCTTAAAATTGCTGCTTCCATTGAACAAAATCTTGTGATTTTCATCTGAAATTTGCCTTCTCTTCAAGGCAAGCTCAGGGCTAACTGATCAGCACTAAATTTTTTGCTCCTGGAGACAAAAATAGGGGTCACAGGAGAAGGGAGATCATTAACAATGTGGCTGGATTGCGTTTTCTGACAAGCTGCAAGAATCAGGGGGAGTCACCAAGTGCCAGGGGACAACCTTCAACTAGGGATTGAACCCTGGAGAAAAAGAAAATTACACCTGAACAAACAAATCTGCAAAAAGAAAATGGGAAAAGTCTGCCAACCACCTATGCTAACAGAAAAAAAAAGGAGAAAATAAAAGTCAGTTGGAGAATGAGCCTTTTGGGTTTTGTTCTACTTAGTTCAAACCTGAGAGCTCAGAAAGCAGACAAAGAGGAGGTGTATGAGCACACCCTGCCTAAGTTTGGGCTGCTGACCAGTCTGCCTGGACACACCCCCTCCCAGTGTGCTGTTCCAGAAGTGATAAAATCTGCCACCATCGCTCTGTTAGTGACAAAGGCACAGAAGGATTTTCTGCAGAATGGCTTGTGAGAAAATTAATTGACAGCAGGCTTCTTGGCAGTTTGCAACCATAACATTTGTATGATCTGCTGATGCCACAGTTTTATTCCCTGCTAATCAGCTATTGCTCTCTTTGCCGTGCAAGGGCATCTCTTGTAGCTGTTGTTGGCATGCAGGAGGCAGATCTCGTAACAGTAATAATTCCACAACATCTTTCCCTCTATAAGGGCACATATTGCCTCAGAATACTCCATGGAGACAACCCCAACACACAGCAGCCAAAATGTGACCATCTGCTTGATCACTTCATGATGTGGAAATTCAGCTTTGCCAGCCACCTCCTTGGATCCAGTACAAATCCCTACCTCACCAAAGGAGCCAATTCCTCAGAGATAATTGTGGGTTTTATTTACACACACCTGGACTCATCCCACCTGGCATAACTGAGTTGTTGGCATCTGAATCTCCGTCTCCTTGAGTCTTCCTCTGGGTCAGTGGAAGGAGACAGACACCTGTAGGTTTCCAGATGGATGAGTTATGTTGTCCAAGATTTGAAGGGCAAGGGGGATAATATCTGCCCTGCACATGACAAGCTGTGGGATATCAAGCCAGGTTTAGAGGGATTCAGTGCTATCCAGGACCCTCAGCTTGCTGCTCTGAGATAAGCTGAGTACACTGGAGAACACTTACAGAAAATCTGAAATCTTACAGAAATGAGCCAGAGTCTCCTGGGGAGGCAGAAGCCAAAAGGGAAATGCCAGGGAAATATCTCTAAGGAATTCAGAGGCTTTCCTCCAGGAAGCCCAGCTGAAGTGCCTCCACATGAATGCCTCTACAGCCAGCAGAAGTAACACAGTGGGGAAACTGGAAGGCACCATGCTGCCAGAAAGCTGTGACTGAGTAGCCACTCCTGAAACCTGGTGGGATGAATCCATGAGCAGAGCTCAGCTATGGGTGGCTACAGGCTGCTCAGAAGAGGCAGGGGAGGGAGCAGAGATGGAGGAGGTGTGGGTCAGGTGAAGAGTCAGGATAAGCCCCTGAAGTTTAGGAAAATAAACTTCCAGCTCTTCAAGGAGCTAGTCCATAAACCCCATGGGAAGCTGTCCTTGAGGACTAGAGAGCACAACAGAGCTAGAGGATCTTTAAGGATATCTCCCACAGAGCACAAGACCTGGCAATCCCCAGCACCAAGAAATCAGGAAAGGAAGGCAAGAGACCAGCATGGCTGAGTAGGGTCAAACTAAAAGACAAGAGAAAATGTACAGGCAGTGGAAGCAGGGACAGGTATCCTGGAAAGATTATAGAGGACGCTTGGTTGTGTAAGGATGGGCTGAGGAAGACCAAGGGAGGGACATCTGGAGCTGAACTTGGCTAGTGACACAAGGAGTAACAAGAAAGGCTTCTACAGGCATGCTGGCCAGAAAAAGAAGGTCGAAAAAAATGATAAAAAAGGCTGGCAAACTGGTAACACCAGGCAAGGAGAAGGCTGAGGTACCCAGCAACATTTCTGTCTGAGAAAATATCACAGGACTGCAGTGATCTGGTGCTAGAGCAGCAGAACTCCATGTCCATGGCTATGTGAAGCTTTCATCTTCCCATTTAAAATGAAAAGATACTTATTATTAGCATTTCATATGAAATAACAAATATAAAAAGAGGTTACAAACATGCAGATTGTGTAGCAATTTTTTAGTGGGAACATTTTATGGGAACATTTTTTTGTTTTCATTACTGCTTTTCCTGAAAAATACATTTCAGAATCATAGTAGCATAAAATGGTTTGGGTTGGAAGAGACCTTAAAGATCACCTGTTTCCAAATCCCTGCCATGGGCAGGGGCACCTTCCACTTTCCACACTGGGGATATTTTACAGACCAAAATAAAACTGTTGTAAGAAAAGGAATATTAATATTCCTTGCTGAAATATTTTTATATTTTGCCAGAGTGTTCTGGTTTGTATTTAGCAATCTTTTAAGCTTGTGCTGTGCAGTTGGAGCCTTATGAATGAAAACACCATTATAACAACCATTTATCAGCTTGAGAGATATAGACTGAAACGGTACAAATTTCTGGCTTGGTCTTATAATGATAACTCATGACAATATCTAAAATCATTTTTAGTTCTTTAAAACTGAAGGGAAAGAGCAATTTGCTATGTCATGGCTGGGATGAATGGGCAACATTCTCAGAAGCAATCAACTAAAATAAACTGATATATAGGTTCCTGTAGGAGGCAAGCAATCTTAAAATCTCTTTCTAAAACAAAGCATAACTTTGCATTCTGTCCCACACTTAAATTGCAGTGATTTACAAATACAGTTCATTTTACATTTATTGTTATTTGCCTTTCTGAGTAAATTCAAGGTACTGAGAGCACATTGTGAAGTGTTTCCACAAAGCTTTGCTGACATAAAAGTAATAAACCCAAGCATTCCATAAGATCAGTGATTCATTGGGAACAGTCAGCACCTTGCTTCTGGCGTAGATTATAATTTTCTTTCTTCTGAGCTCCACCTCCTTGTGGTAACAGGCCTACAAGGCTGCTTCTTTCCAGAGTTTTTATATCTCCCAGTTACATGTACCAAGCTATTAAATGAGATCTGTGGTCTGGGTTTGGGTTATCTCTGCCTTACCCCCATTGCAATGACTGACAATGCAACATTTTAAAGTGTATGAAAAGCACTAGGGTTTAATTAAGGGTTTAAAGTAGTTTGGCCCTGCAGTTCCCTCATTCCTCCTTTTTTCTTTCACAGAGTTGGGCTCCTTATAAGGGGTAAATCAGACTTTTTAGGGAGGAAGCATAGCTGGAGCAGTGTGTCAGATGGAAAGAGAGGCAGAGATCATCTCCCCTGTTCCAATTACCATGCTGGTTTTAATGGTCAGAGAATTAATGTATGCACACAGCAAAGGCAAGTGGGAGTGATGGGCTCCAAACAGCTGAAGGTTTGGTCCTCAGGCAGGAGGGACACTCTCTTGTGTCAGTCACCCTGTGAAGCAAAGCAGTCCCTGGCCCTCCCACCAGCTCAAGGTGCTTTCAACCAGTGAAGCCATTGCTATAAAAATGTGATAAACTGAATTAGCCCACCGTGCTTTCTGTCATGTCCACAAAAGGGTTAAGTTTATAGAACCCCCCCCAAGTTTATAGATCTAAACATGCAAGCTGGGTACCCCAACAGAGCTCAGAAATCAACATCAGTGTGATTGTTGGCACACCAGTGGCAGAACAGCATCACCCTTTGGCCACAGCCTTTACTAGAAAACAGAACAAGGCCAGGGCTGTGACTGACAAAAAATACACCATTTTTTGCATGCTCCCTGGCACGCTTTTACTCTGTCCATGGCACTTTCCCAAATAATTCCCAGGTGCAAATCAAGGTTTGTGCATGGCCACTCTGTTCCAAAGGCTAAAGGAGTAACCTACCATAGTTTACATGCTTAGATTGCCCCAGCTGGCCTCTGTGACAGAAAATTAACCGTAGAAATAATTAATTCATTAGAATGGATGCAGATTAGGAATCTCCAATGACCTACATAGGGACATATGAGCAACAAAAGATTCATCAGAGAAAGCACTACTTCTCCAGACTCCTTGATGTGCTAGGAAAACACATGTTCAAATTAATTTCATGTTCAAAGTTTTTCCCATCTGAAAATATGGATATTCAAAATAATAATGGGAGAAGGGAGGGCAGCCAGCTGACTCACTGCTCCTCATATTCTAAGCAAAAACAACTCTCCCCAAAACAGAAGTGTCTCATATATTGTTCCAAGATTATAGTTTAGCCTTAAATTTTCAAGCTGAGTTTAGCCAGAATAATAATTAAGTGAAAAGCTTAATGATCCTCCCCCTGGGATGGACTGCTAAAGGTCAGGTTTCAGATACATTAATGAGCTGCTAAATGCTGCTAACAGGAAGAGGCTTTTTTTAAGTCCTGCACAAGCCAACCTACTCCTGTTTTTGATGGCAACACTGAGCATATCAGATGGCTGTGGAAGTTCTGCCATGAAGAAAAAGCTCCTTTTGTGCTTTATTTACAACCATTTCAGCAGAGTTTATGAGGAGCAGATTGAAGGTGAGGCCATGCCCTACAAAACTGAGAAAGAGCTTTTTGGTCTAATTCCATCTCTTCATGGAGTCCTCTGGTCAGTGATTTGGGGAGTGAATCAGAGCCATGCAAAGAAGGAGTTATTCTTTGGTGACAGTCCTGACTCTTGGAAAGGCCAAAAAACAATGTGGGAAGGAGTTTAGGGCTTGCAGGAAAAGCAGCAGTCATGTGCTATCTTAAAAATTGGGAAAGCAATATATTTTAATAATTGTCTCTGAGTTTGCATGATTTACTTGTTCTGTTCTTGATCCAACACCTAAGGTATGGATTCCCAAAGTAAGACATATGCATATATTGATTGATTGATTGATAGATAGATATCAGGCTTTAGGCATATAAATAGCAATAAAAATCCTGTGCTACATGAGAACAGCAAGGCTGGTCAATGCCATGAGCTTACTGATGGATCCTTCTGATAGCTCAAAACTAGATAGTTTAAAGCTAAATAAATCAAAACTAGATTTCTCTTTGCCTCAATTTCACTGCCATAAAATTGGCATAATACCCACAACAATCTCACAGAGGACATGAAATTCATTCATATATATAGTGCATGAGGGAATGGATTCATGCACTGCTGTATCATCCCACGGCAAAATAATCAATTTTTGATCACTGCTGTGCACAGATGCCAAGGGTAAATGGGACCCGAGACCAGGCAGGGAAAGAAGCAAGTATTTGTACCAATTCAAAGATAGGTTTCTAAACAGTATTACTACAATACTAAAATTAGTAAAGTCAAATTCTAAAATGCCAGATTTAAGGGCCTGAAGAGCTGCACAACTTTAATTCCTCCTTCTCTTGCATTTGGATTTTAATGCAGTCAGCCCTGTGAATACAAAGGAACATAAAAGCATTCAGACTGACTCAGGCCAAAGAGTTTATGTAGCTCAGCATCTTATTTCTGATAGCAACCAATGGCAGGTGCTTTAAAAATGGGGATTTCAACAGGTCAAGCATCAAGTCTTACTCTCCCAAACGCTCCCCCAGGCTCCTGCTGCTTCTGGGCTCATTGATTTGTGCATCCAAATATGTTATCTCTGACTTTAATGACCCTTCCCATGCAATTTTCCTCCATGATTATGTGCAAGTCCTTTTAACTTCCTGAGTGGTCCATATTAGTGTTACAGGGTTTTGGACCAATTTGGTACAAGTGTAGCTGCGAGCTGTGAAGCAGCAGGCAGAGCATCAATATGTTTTAGTTTTCATTTCTCAGTAAAACTCTATAAAGAAATTTAAGGAGAATTATTTTTTTCCAGTCATTGGATAAGTCATTTCTTCTCGCTTGGGTTCATTTTGCTTTTAAGCCCTTTTCTAGTGAGAGGAAACCCTTAGGTCCAAGGAGAGGCTTTTGGCCATGCAGAGATGTGCTGAGCACCTTTATAACCATTTGGTTGCTTGTCTGAATAAATTCCTGCACCTACAGCATTCCAGCATTCCCTGTCACTGCTGTGTGACAAATATGTGACTTCCACATCCTGTACTGGCAACCTGGCTGCTTTTATAGGGCCACTCTGGGAATAAAGGAGAGGGCTGCTGCTCAGCAGAGTTTGTGTTTCACAGGGCAGGGCAGCAGCCACGTCCCTGCAGCAGCTGCCTGGCAGCTGCCTGTGGTCTGGGGCAGCTGGATGTGAGGATGGTTCCCATTGTGAGCAGGGTCACTGGCAGGACAGACTGACCAGGGCCACTGGCAGGACAGACTGACCAGGGCCAGTGGCAGGACAGACAGCCTGAGCAGGGCCACTGGCAGGACAGACAGACTGAGCAGGGCCAGTGGCAAGACAGCCTGAGCAGGGCCACTGGCAGGACAGCCTGACTGGGGCCACTGGCAGGACAGACAGACTGACCAGGGCCACTGGCAGGACAGACAGACTGACTGGGGCCACGGGCAGGACAGCCTGAGCAGGGCCCTGGTGCTGCAGCTGCCCGAGTGCTGTCCCAGGCTTGGCAAGGGCAGGGGAGCAGCCTTCCACACTCCTGTGCAGTGCAGGAATTTTTGAGAAGGGAAAGGGAGATTTAACACCTATTTTTCAAACTGCTGAGTCAGTCCCTGTATTTCCTTCACTCCCAGCAAACAGAAGCAAAAGGCCAATGTCGCCTCCTGCTCTGCCTTCCCACCCCTTTTCTGAAGTAAACAAATGTCAGCAAATCCTGCACTAACAACACTGTTAAAAATACCACCCTGTCAGCAGAAGGGTTCACTCCCTTTGCTCTGAAGCTCTCTCTTCACTGCAGTAAAGGTGTGCTGTTTTATCAAGAAAAGCAGTCTAGGTGGAAATCTCAGTGGCCAGGGGAGGAACAGAGGTGTTGTGCTTTGCACCAGTGTCACCAGCTGGAGTGATTTCCAAATAGGAATTATTAGTGTAGGAATCTGACAGGATTTGACCTGGGAACTATCAAGGTAGAGGCTAGCCCTGCTTTACTCAGCTGGAACTTGCCCCTGGGGTAGCAATTGAAAATGAGTTACTTCAGCCAAGATGCAGCACTCTCTCTCTTCAATGTGTTTCAAAATAAATTTAACTCCAGCACCAGCTCTACACTCACAGTGAAAAGTTGGTGCCCCATTAGAGTTTGGGGATGTATGAGAAATATTCATGATCAGAGTGACTAAATTCCTTTCAAAGGGAGATAAATCCCCATAAAGCTTTTCCCAGGTGATTTTCCATCTGTTCCAGGAAGGGGATGTTGGTTGTTACAATGAATAATTTCACTGGGAAAAGTGAAGAATGAACTTTTTCTGCTCATTGCTTGTTATGTCTGGAATCTTGCAGTTCAGAAACTTCAGATTGTGCAGACAAATGGATCTTGTCACTGAAAGGTAAAAGTTTTCTCCTTTCAAAATCAGGTCCCATCACTGATTACATTATACATTTGCCTCGTGGATAAAACTCCTAAAATTTGTCCTACTCCCTTCAAAGACTCCTTCATTCTCTTCATTTGCTCAAACTTACAAATGCACTGGTCATTTTTTGGACACGTATTCTTTCACACCTCCTATTTACTTTACTATTTAACCCTTTTTTTGCTTTTCTCTGAAGAATCCATAATTGCTCTCTCTTTTCCAGAAAGCAGAAAATGAACAAACTTATTGTTTCTACAATGATTCAAGTACAGATTCTTTTTGCTGGATGCCAGAATCTACATATGATTGCAACATTTTCCTTTCTTGAGTCTCACTAGTACCTTATTCTTTCAGCTGTTACTGGATTATCAAATCCCGGTGATAAAGTGTTCCGATCAGTGCCACAAATCCATCCTATGCTTTTAGCATAAATGAGTATATAATAAATTAATTTAAGACTTGATCTAAATTCATTATCTTGTCCTCTATATGTCACTTAAACTCTCATCAATAAGTAGCAGTTTCCATATGTGCAGCTCTTGCTTACAATGTTCATTAAAAGGTTTAAATGAGAAACAGCGAAAAGCATTTTAATTCATCGCTGAGCACAGCAGAAAACCAAGCAGGATTCCAACTTTATGTACAATTTGCAAGCCATATGCATCAGCTGGAACGTAAATCTCCCTTAATGAGGTGTGCAGCCCGATTATTAATCACATCCATCGAAACATTCTCCATGCTCAGGTCTATTTCAATGCAGGGAGGTGCTATTTAATATTTCTGTCCCTTCAAACAAGAAGAAGAGTTCTAGGCATGAGAAATTGTGAAATTTGACCTTAAAATGAACTGCAGTGAGTGCACCTTGAATACAAAGAGGTGTCATTACAGTTTAGGGACCTGTTTGTGTCTGGACTAGCAGGTCTGTGGTTCATCTCCAGGGCTCATCCTGGGCTTACCCAGGGATGCTCATGGGGAAGCTCTGGAAAGGTCCTTTCAATGCGAAAGACCCAAACTGGATAAGATTCAAAATCAGAGATGATGAAATCTTGTTAGCGTTAATTATTCTTAATTTAAATCAAGATCAAGGTCCCACTATGGTGGTCTCTGTGTAAGCAGGGATAGCAGTGTTTGCCCTGAGAGCCTGCAAAATGAGAGACTGGTGAAAGATCAAGGCTGTGCCAAAGGGATGTGGTGTGTAAGTAAATTATCTCCATGTGATTTAGCTCAGTTCCCAGAGTTGCTTGCTTACTTTTGGGCTTCTCTGTGTAGTCTGGGACATTTATTTTGAGGTGGATTGGAAAGAGTAGAGTGAGGGGGGTGTCAGGGTCTGTGGAACCAATCAACTGAAGACGGAACATATCAGAAAGGAGCCCAAAATGTCACGTGAACCACCACTTTTAATCTGTGTTTCCAACAGACTGGTGTTAATCTAATTTATAGGTAGGTGTTTCTTAGGACATTGGAAAGGAGGGACTACAGCTGTGACTGCTACATCATTACACCATTTCCTTGTCTGCAGCTGTGGCTGTGGTTGAGAAGTTGGCTGAATTTCATGGGAGCAGTGTTAAGCTGATACTGAGATTTTCTGAAATGCAATGATACAGCCAGCTCCAGACAGAATCTAAAGTTTGCCTCTCTCCTCACTGCTCTTCAGCCTCAAACAATCATGGGGTTGCTGCCTGCCAGGCTCCACTGAAATGCCTGTGAGGAGACCAATGCTTTTATATTTTGGTCTCATTGGAAATTCCCAGAATTATTTAAAAGGCTTTTAGAAGTGCTCACGCAAGCAGAAATAAATGCAATTACTCAGAGTACACATGAAGGAATAGTCTGTGTATTTAACAGGAGTGCCCCAGGATGCACTGCTACTTTCTAAATGAGGTTCATATTGTAATGGGGATACACCACAATTTGGGAGCTGGAAGTCATTGAGGAGTTCAAGCCTGTAGCAACGTGGCCATAGCTTGTCAGAAATATTTTTAAGGAAATCAAAATATCTATTATATATAACTGACTTTGTTGATGGTATTTGTGACAGATTTAAGTGCATCTTCTGTGTTTATTAGAAGTGCTAAAATCTAGCAATATTGAAATCTCTTATGTAGCCCTGGAGATTTCCCTGAGGTCCCTGTCACCAAAGACAATGGCTCAGCTGGCCAGGTTTCATTGAACAGGGTTAAATATTCTTTCTATAAAACCCAGCTTTGTAAATTAGAGAATTTATTATGATAGGGATCTGTTACTTAAAAGAATTCTACCCTAAATACTTATCAAGATAGAAAGGCACAGCAGGGTGTAAACTCCCTCTGTCAGAATTTCTACATAATCTGGTTTGAGAAGAAATTGTGTGTGTAGTGTCCTCCAGGAGAATGGACCTAGAAAGGATTTAATATCTCTGTTTAAATGCTTTTAAATATCATAAAATGTCATGTACCAACTGGAATAAAGAACTATAGGTTTAGTGAAAACAAAATTTCTGCAGGAGCTTCAGCAGGAGATCTTGACTGGACCTCATTTTTTGCTGTAGTTGCTGTAAGATCTGTGACATTCAGAAGATATAAATCCTGTAATACCACTGAAAATCCTGTGGCTCAAGGACACTCCTTCCTTTGGACAATGCTACTCATGAGTGCATCACTTCCAAAGTTAGACCCTCTGTCCCCAAAGTCCAAACCATCCCAGGCATCTCAGTGGCAGGATGAGGTCTGACTTCACCTCTAGCACTGAGATTCTGGAGGGAGGGTAAACCAGTAACCACAGTGAGAGTGGTTTCGTCCCTCAGCTGCCTCATCAGACCCTCCCAGTCACCACTAAAGCAGCACAACAGCCAAGGCAAAACTAAATAAGGAAAAAATGGTCAACAACTATGTGAACAGTTCAATTACAATCACTTTACAAGTACCTAGAGAGATGTAAAATTAAAACTATTTTTTTCCTACCTACATTTTAGATTAGTTTTTAAAAAAATGTACTCTATCTTCTCCTTGTTCTTAATCAAGCTGGGAATTACTTTATTCAGTGTTGTGGTTAGGGTCCACTTCTTAGCTGGATGCATTGTGCTGAGATTTACCTTTATGGAATGAGATCTAGATTAAGATACACATTCCCTACTGCTACCTAAAGTATGACCAAGCTTCAAATTTTCTTTGCCTTCTGCATCAAAATCCCTAAGGATTTACTGACTCTTCATAAAGAAGTAGTTTAATAATTTTTTCTATTACTTCTTCCCTCCCTGAGATGCAGAGAGTCCTTGGTGACTGAGATTAATTTGCTTAATCTCTGTACTTCAGTTTTTAAATGTAAGTGGGAATACCAGTATTAATGATACTAATATTAGTGATTTAGCAGAAGAACAAATGCATCCTACACTGCAGCGTGTGGAGATGCAAAGTTGTTCCTCTTTAAAAAGGTGATGATGTGAACCTGAATTCTCTATTTTCAAACCAATAAACCTGGGTAAGAGAGCCCAAAGAGCCAGGAACCTGGTCTAGTGGAAGGTGTCATGGAGTTGGAATTAAATGGTCTTCAATGTCCCTTTCAACCCAAGCCATTCTATGATTCCATTATTCTGTGCTTCAATATGCTCCTAATGACCATGGCCCCTGCTATTATGGGGCATTTATTAGGTAAAACTAAACAAGTTTTTCTAGGACATGAATTGCCTATGCCCCAGGAGGAAAAAAATAAAAAGTAAAAAAAAAATTTAGAAAGAAAAAAAGAAGGAAAAAAAAAGAAAAAAAAGAAAAAAGAAAAAAAGAAGAAAAAATAAGAAAAGAAAAGAAAAAAAGAGTGTTTCCTCCTAGATAAAATAATGTAAAGTTTATTTCCATTAAACTCACAGCAAAGAATCATAATAGAAAAATATACTTCCTTCCCACCACTATGATTTAAAGGAAAGCTGCCTCTTCATCCTTGGTATACATGACCAATTAGATGTGTGGATCTTAACGAAACTGAATATAATACTTGGGTTTCTGGGTGCAGAAATGCTGAGTAATCTGTGCTATGGAACTTCTAAGATGTTTTTTTGTTTGTTTGAAATATCATGTAGGCACCAAGGTTATCACCACACTGACTGCAATCACCTATTGCAGCAAATAATCTTCTTTATGTCTTGATGCAAAAGAAGTGCAGAGTCATCCTGATCCCCCTTCCTAGAAAGGTTCCAAAAGCTGGCAGCAGCCAGGAGCTCTCCTTCCAGCAGAGCCTCGTGGCTCCAGACTGGGGCAGCAGTGCCTTTTGCATGAGGTGATACAGAAATACCTCAGACTCTGAAGGGACACACTTCAGAGGAGAAAACGCTGAAGACAGATTGTTTCTCATGCTTAAAATATCCAAAGCACCTGGAGATAGGGTCAGGAATGATGGTACAAAAGTAAGAGACCTCAGGAATCTGAACAGAATCTGCCTCCCAGCACTGACAGGATGTACCCAGCACCCACATTAACATTTATTAATCTAACCTTTAGACTTCCAATGAAGACTTTGTGATCTCCTTAGATAGAGTGTTCCAGACTTTAATGAGGCTTGAGGAAAAAAAAGGTTGGTTTTTTCTGATATCAAATCTAAATTATTTTTGTGGTTTTTTGCAAGTGAAACCAATAATTTCTTCTCCTTTTCCAAGCAGAAATGAAAAAGACTTGATTGCTGTCCTCATTTTAGTGTTGAATGTTGTTGAGTCCTCACTGAAATTCCAGTCTGGCAGGGGAAAAAGTCCAACTCACTCAGTTTCTCTTTGATTTTTGTGTATCAATAACAGGCCATTGTCTGCTGGTTTTATTCTCCATAGCATTGAGTCTATTTTTTCCACTTTTATTTTAAATGTCATCCACAGCACAGGTCTAGAACTAGATGATGTTAAAGGTCCCTTCCAACCCAAATCTTTCTATGATTCAATAGAAAAAATATCATGCCTCATTTCAAAACAGTGCTCCAGTCCTTTTTTTTGAAGACAGATACTTTGCTGCTTCTTTCCATTCTTCCTGGACCAACCCATCTACATTTATTCCCTGAGATGATTTCTAATTGTTCAGAGATTGTTTTGGCTTAACTTTTAATTGATTCTTTTCTCCATGTTGATTGAATTTAACTCAATCAAGTAGTCATTAATCTCTCATTTCACTCTTTTTGTTTCTATCTCTATCCTCTTCCAACTTCTGTTAAATATCTGCTCATAATTAATATTTTGGTTTTAAATTTGAGGCAGAAAATGTATTATTTGTTTCCATCTTCTCTGCAGCCTCCCTTACTTGCTCTCCTACCCTCACAAATAATGGAATAAAAATTTCTTGTCTCCTTTCCTTTAAAGTAGTCATAGGCCATTGCCTGTCCAGCAAATAAAAAATTGCTGTACTTCATTCATGTCATGTTAGTACCAGAGAAACTTGGCAGTTTTGACCCAGATCCAAAGACCCTCTGAACCTTCCCAGACCTGCTCAGTGAACTTAACTCCACTGACAATGTTGTTGTGGCATTAGAAATGAAGCTGAAGGAACAGAATTTTATAGAGTGACTGTTGTCTGGAGAACTGTCAGAAAATGTTCAGGAAAAATGGATTTGTATCCTTGCTGGGAGAAGGGAATAGACTGCTTATCTGGGGAGAGCAACAGAGGCTGACTGGAAAGCTTGGTGGCAGAATAATGACATGGGGAAACCAGTCAGGCAAAGATTTCCTCTTGTGTCAGCAGGGGAATTACTGCACTGCATTCCCCAATACCTGTGTTTGTGTGATAGAACTGGAGTTACTTAGTGGAAATTTTACATTTGTATAATAACAATCATAAGAAAATCAGTGCTGATTATGATACTCAAAGAAGCTACAAATATCAATACTTTTTTCCTTAAGATAGTATTTGTTCTGTTTGCAAAAAATCCTTGAGTTTAATTAGAGTATTTTAATTTTGACCATTATCACAAGTTTGGGCACACACATTAGTGCATTCTCTGGTGTAGTTCCTCACACATATGTTTGACAACAAAGCCCCTCTCTGTTAATCATTGTGTAGCTGCCCCAAGGTTAAATGCACCCAGGTACTAATCACTGAGAATGTGATATGTTAACACTCCTGAATTAATAACAATAAAATCATGTCAAAGGTGCAACTGTGAACATAAACTTGCAGGAGGGCAGGTAAATGAGATTTTGGAATAAGGAGAGAAAAGTCCAAATTACTGTTAATTGTTGGTAGAGCATTTCTCCTCTCATCCCAGTGCTGGAGCATGTCCAGAGAAGGGAACGGAGCTGGGGAAGGGTCTGGAGTACAAGTGTGATGAGGAGCAGCTGAGGGAGCTGGGAAAGGGGCTCAGCCTGGAGAAAAGGAGGTTCAGGGGGGACCTTTGGCTCTGCACAACTCCCTGAGAGGAGGGGAGAGCCAGGTGAGGGTTGGGCTCTGCTCCCAGGGAACAAGCAATAAGACCAGAGGAAATGGCCTGGAGTTGCTCCAGGGGAGGTTTAGATTGGATATTAGGAAAATTTCTTCACAGAAAGGGTTGTCAATCACTGGAACAGACTGCCCAGATAAGTGCTGGAATCACCATCCCTGAAGGCATTTCAAGGTGTGCAGATGGGGCACATGGGTCATGGTTTAGTGGTGGTTTTGGCAGTGCTGGGTTAGTGGCTGGACTCAAAGATCTTAAAGGTCACTTCCAACTTAAATGGCTCTGTTAATTCCTGCATCATTAAATTAAGCCTTGCCAGGACATGAGCACTGGAAGTGGTGACCAGCCAGCCTAGGCCGCACCCTGCAGGAGACTTAAACACTTGCTCTAAACATACAAAAATTGCTTTCAAGTCACTTGATTCTGCAGATTTACTCAGCTGAAGGAGCCAATTCCTTCTGCTTGATGGCCCAAAAATGACAGCATGAAAGACAGCTGCGCCTTGAGAATTCGAACAACTCACCCTAAACTTACCAGGGAATTCAAGGTCCCTCCTGAACTGAGATTCTGGTTCATAAGAGAGCAGCATTTCCATCCAGGCTTTTTGCTAACTGCAAGACTTCTGTAATACTGTATGTTTATCTTTCACTGGGGACACAGATCTGCAGTAAAGCAGGTAACATTCACAGAACTTGACAGTTTATGCTGTAATTTTGCCTGTCTAGAACGGCTGTCAGGAGTCTGCTTTGGGCAACATAAACAGCTGTATGAATCCAAACAATTTAAATCTAAAGACAAACTCAGCAGACCTTTCGTTGCACACACTTGATTATTTGCAAATCTCCTGTTGTCACATTTCTGGGTTTGATACAAGAAAATTTGCCTGCTTTGGTTCATGCAATTCTTCTTCTACAGGGAGTGAAGGCCCACAAGCAGAGGCAGAAACATCTGCAATCTACTCCTACTTCTTTTCTTGATCACTAGTGTGTCTCCTTACATTGGCCAGGATTTTCTCAGGGCTGGATCCAAAGTGCAGAGAACTTTCCACTTTCTAATCCAAATTCAGATTTGTGGTTTTAATTGTTTTAATTGTTTTAATTATTATTCAAAAGCCAAATTTAATTGTTATTTGAAAGCCAAACTGTTTTGGATGGGTTTTTTGAATGTTGGCTTTTCTATTTTCCCAGTGTTGAAATTCTCTAATGGTAAAATAAAAAAGAATGTGCATGTGTGTATTTATTCTTTTCAACATACACATTATAAGAATATGTATACATCATACATAATTTTTATTTGTTAACCTTTTCCAGTAAGGTCAACTTCAGCTCTACCATTCTGTTACAAAATTTAATAGCTGCAGACTTCCTAGATAGTGACTGCAACAAGTAAAATTAAAGTAAGTCTGTATTAAATTTTAGTTTATTAAAAATCATACCCCTAAAATCTTGGGAAGGGAATAAAAAGTCAGACCCTGTCATGGAGCACTGACTACATCTGACTTTTCTGAATGTCCTCTCACCTGAGCTAAGGAAACTCCCCGTCCTCTGGATAATGGACAGAGAAAAAGGCACAGATATAGTCATAGAAAATAAACCCATACATTTTCTAGACAATTAATGTGGACCAATGACTTAGCCAGTATTCTACTCTCCATCATTATCACCAGAATGTCAATTTTCATATAGTGTGTAAACTTGTGTGCTACCACTGAGGAGCTCCAATTTCACTCAGTAGGCAGAGAATCATGGTGCAAATTACTCTGATTATTTTTACTTACATCATAATTTTTCCTTTATCCTGTATGAAGAACTGAGATGTCCCATTCTTGGTCACACCACTCATTTCTCAAATAATCCCTTTTATTTATACTCTTTGGAAGACAATGTTGTTACTTGTATTTTTAAGTGTTTCAAGTTGAATCCCTTAAACCTTGAAAGATGTAGTAGGATGACACAAGGAATTTCTAAAATGAACCTCAGACTTGAACCAAACTTCATGTTCTGTATTTGCAGTCCATTTGGGAACTAATTCAATGTCCATTAAAATCAATTAGTGTCTTCATTCCTTTTCTGAGCATGGAGAGTCAGCATATCAGGCCTGTTAACTTAAACACCTGCAGGTGAATCTGGTATTTAGCTTTAGATAGACACTTCACAGTTTTCCATTTGTTTAACTGATGACAGAAAAATAACAAAATTCAGCTGATTTTTTTTTTTACTGCTGGAGGATGAAACACCTGGGGGATGATTAGGCCCCCTATATTTATGCACACAAATAAACTTTGTTTTCTCATTTCAGGTCACGGAACCAAAGGAGTGTTCGAACTCCTTTCAGGATGGCGTCGGACCAGAGAGAATCTGCCCTTCAAGGACCGAGTAGCAGATGCCTACTCAGATGTCATGGTCTCCTACACCATGACAAGCTCCTTGTATTTCATAGCCTTCGGCATGGGGGCAAGCCCTTTCACCAACATCGAAGCTGTAAAAGTCTTTTGCCAGAACATGTGTGTCTCCATCCTGTTGAACTACTTCTACATCTTCTCTTTCTTTGGCTCCTGCCTGGTCTTTGCTGGCCAGCTGGAGCAGAACCGGTACCACAGCATCTTCTGCTGCAAAATCCCCTCGGCAGAATACCTGGACCGGAAACCTGTGTGGTTCCAGACCATGATGAACGATGGCCATCACCACACTTCTCACCACGAGACCAACCCCTACCAGCACCACTTCATCCAGCATTTCCTCCGAGAGCACTACAACGAGTGGATTACCAATATCTATGTCAAGCCATTTGTGGTGATACTGTATCTCATCTACGCCTCTTTCTCCTTTATGGGGTGCTTACAGATTAATGACGGAGCCAACATCATCAACCTTCTTGCCAGTGAGTCCCCAAGTGTCTCCTATGCCCTCATTCAGCAAAAGTATTTCAGCAACTACAGCCCTGTGATAGGCTTCTACATCTACGAGCCTCTGGAGTACTGGAATGGTACTGTGCAAGAAGACCTAAAAACACTCAGCCAGGGGTTCAACACCGTGTCCTGGATTGAGCAGTATTACCAGTACCTTCGAGTGGGTAACATCAGTGCAACCAACAAAAGCGACTTTATCAGCATCCTCCAGAGCTCCTTTTTAAAAAAGCCAGAATTCCAGCACTTCAAAAATGACATCATTTTCTCCAAAGCTGGAGATGAGAACAATATAATTGCTTCTCGTTTGTACCTTGTGGCCAGGACTAGTGAAAACACACAGAGGGAAGCGGTGGAATTGCTGGAGAAGCTGAGGCCACTCTCTCTTATACAGAGCATCAAGTTCATTGTGTTCAACCCTACTTTTGTTTTCATGGACCACTACGGTTTATCAGTAACTATGCCTGTCCTGATTTCTGGTTTTGGCATCCTGCTGGTGTTAATACTGACCTTTTTCCTGGTTATCCACCCTCTGGGAAATTTCTGGTTAATTCTCAGTGTCACCTCAATAGAGCTGGGTGTCCTTGGCTTGATGACCTTATGGAATGTAGACATGGATTGCATTTCTATACTGTGCCTTATCTACACTTTGAATTTTGCCATAGATCACTGTGCACCCCTGCTTTATACATTTGTATTAGCTACTGAGCACACCCGAACTCAGTGTATAAAGAACTCCCTCCAAGAGCATGGGACAGCCATTTTGCAGAACGTTTCTTCCTTTCTTATCGGGTTGGTCCCCCTTCTCTTTGTGCCTTCAAACTTGACCTTCACACTGTTCAAATGCTTGCTGCTTGCCAGCAGTTGCACACTTCTGCACTGTTTTGTTATTTTGCCCGTCTTTCTAACCTTTTTCCCACCTTCCAAAAAGCACCACAAGAAAAAGAAACGGGCCAAAAGGAAGGAACGAGAAGAGATCGAATGCATAGAGATTCAGGAGAATCCTGATCATGTTACAGCAGTCTGAAAGGCTTAGAAAAATATAATAGTATATTCTCTTTTTAAAAAAGCGTTGCACAGAGATGCAGGGAAAATAGAGCAAAGATCTCAGCTGCTTGTGCTGGCCAGGTCTGACAAGGCAAAGGAAGATCAAGAAGGGGTATTCATGACACCTCAAGGTGCAAACTTTTTTTTTAACGAAAATAATGAAAGTGAAATAATCTCAAATGTTTCCTTTGAATCCTCATTCTCCACCAGGGAAGAGTCTGTTGGCCATTAAGTGTACCTGAGTCTCAAACTATAGCTCTAATGGGAATTGCTTAATATGTCATATGTAGGACTAAAGCAAAGGTGAAAAAAAAGAGTTACTATTAAGTAAACATTAAGGGAAAAGGCAGATTTGTTTGAAAAAATTGTCCATGGAAGAGAAAGAAACAATATTTCAAATGAGAAAATGTTACAAGACCAAGAGAGATTGAAAATGCCATGGTAATTTTTTTTATTTTCTTGAGCAAGTTAGTTAAGATGAAACCTATGCACTTGGGAAGTAAATGTTTAAAACTATCTAAGCCAAAGTACTTCCCAAAGCCAGTATAACTTGTATATCTGTAACACAATTAGAACATTATTGCAAATATGGACGGCAAAGGGATACTGTTTATACAGGAGAAGAAATAATCATAGCCATTTGGAAATCCAACACTTAGTTCCTTTAAATGTGATGTATCACTGTTTTCCCAAGAGGTCACAGCTGGTAGTTAATACCATAACATATTTTGGTGTTCCTGAATTATGAATTTCCCCTTGAATTAACAGATCTCACAAAACTAACCCAGGCCATCGCCACTGCAGCACTGTTTGCAGTTCCTGCAGTGTAACACTTCTGACTCCTAATTTATCGGTGTTGACATTAAATACTGAATATTAATCAAGCAGGCGCTTTAAGCGTAGTGATGGATTGCATTTCACAGGCACAACGTGACCGTGTAGCAGCTGAGTCAGCTCTGGAGCACCTGCACACTATTAGCATTATATACTTGGTCCAAGGGACGAAGGGATATGTTTGCTGGTCCCTGCAATATGCTGCAGGAAGTGGGATTTTCCCCTTCTTTAAGCAAAACATTATTCAAAAAACTTGCCACACGCTAAAAAATAAACACCTTGTAAAGGTTTGCACGGGGCCAGATCAACCCCTAGTTGTAAGAAGACAGATTGGTCCCCTGTGGGAAGGGGAGGGGAGGGTGAAATGTCTTTTTTATTGTTATTATTATTCCTAAATATTTGAGTGTTGATCATCTGCAACATAAAGCTTTGTTATGGCAGTTGAAACTTCACAGGAGAGTGCAGTAAATCCACAGTTACTGTGTGGCTCTAGAAATTGTACTGTAAAGGACTATGAATGGCTTTCTCTGCTTTGTAAACTATTCAGCTTAGTAGCCCAAGGGAAGGGATGAAAACAGATCTAGCCATTTCAGTTTGCTCTCGGCCCAGCTCTGCACTGGAGCTTGCCATGTCGATCTCTCCTTTCAGTATTTCAAAAGGGCTTGCTTTCTACTCTCTGGAATATGGTATAGCATCACCTCCATGAGCAATGTCTTCCTGAACCTACAGTATCCATGGGGACACTATGTAAAGATATCACTATATGGAGTGTTTATGTCTACTTTGTGTTACTTGTGGGTACCTTTAAAAGATAATCTGGAAGCTGTTTGCCTTCCAGAATGTGTATACATGTCTATTTGTGGCTGATAACTCAGTCTCAAACCTGCAGAGTTTGCTGACGAGGGTGTGTACATATGTTTTACTAAAAAGCTCTCTGCAAGATGTTAATTCTTTGCTATGTGACATGTCTCACCTCTTCCTCACCTTTCATGGTTAGGGAGAGCCTGAAAAAATTCACCTGCAGTACAGAAAAAAAGCCATTTGAATGCCAGTTCTAATGTTCATGAGCTGCTTCTGTTTCCAAGGAATGCAATTTCACCTCTTCTCTATACTTTCTGTACTTTGCCATTATCATTTGCCAAAAATGACCTCTGTGTTTTAGGAGTGGTCAAAGCTCTTGATTGTTTGAGGAAACTTTTGAGTGCAACATGTCTTAGAGAGAGAGAAACTTTCTAGGCGGGCAACGCTTCCAAAGTTTGAATCTAGATCTAAACTTCAGGGGTAGCTAGATCAAGGTTACTGGTTTGACCCAAAATGTTCAAGGGCCAGACACAGAACTGAGATCTAAATAGTTCAGTAAGATTTAGGAGCAGGGAATGTCTCAGTGTTAGGTTATGGTTCAGATGTGTCTCTAGTCATGAAGTTTTTACTGACCTTGATTTGCATTTTGATAACTTTGTGCAATATCCATCCTATTTTGAACAGTCCATTGGGAATGCCAAGCTTCCCATGCCTCTTTTTAGATTTCCTGCACAGCCCACACAAGACCTGAATTGTTGCAGCACTGTGACCCTTGGTTATCACTTCTGGAGGTGTCACCTGGGAAATTCCTGGTCCTCTCTTGAACTGCCCAGATGCATCTCAGGGGTGTCTGCCATGCATTTTGTTGAGGGAAATAGCACTTTCCAAAGCCATCAAAGCCAGGATTCACCTCATCTAACTTCAGATATTAGCAATGTAGATATTTATATCTGAACTTCCTTTATGGCCATAAGAGAGTGACAGACACTTCTGGTCCATTTTAGAGTTGTATATTAGGAGTGAATGAATCACGTGTTTTAAAATGCAGATTTCTGTCCCTTGGTGATCAAGGAAGCTCTGCAATCTCTCCAAACACAGACATCAGCAATGAAGACTCATCCAGGCTTGGAGAGAGTAACCCCACTTAAAATGACAAAATATCAAGAGAAAAGATTATAAACATGCCTCTCAAGCTTCAATTTTAGGGATAAATCCCAGGAATAAATCAACTCAAATTTTATGTTTTGCTTATGAAGTTTTATGCACAAGACATTGTTCAAAAATCTGGAATTCCCTTAGGAGAGAATGATGAGCCACAATATCAGAAGATTTCAATATTGGAGGTGGGCTCACACAAAACAGCTAGAATTTGATGAGGTGTCAAACCAGCTCCTCTCAGTGTCCTGCATGTGCAGTAGCACTTGTACAACAGGCACCAAATATATAGATCACACTCTAGAAGGATTTTATTTCTATGTCAATGCAGGAGTGAAGCAGAGAAAATTCCATATCTTCCATGGATGTAATTTTGCTATTTTTGTCAACCAATTTCCAAATCCACCAACTAAGACCAGTGCAGCCTTTACTTCTGCAGAGACATTAGTCTCTGTGGAACAGGGAAAACTGGAATAATTTTGGAATGGAAAGTCCATATTTTTTAATTCCCTCTATGGTTTTTTTCCTTATTTTTCTTTCAGTTCTTTTCAGTACATTATACCTTTTCCTACAGCACTTTTTCAGCTCCACCAGAGCTGCATAAGCACCTGTGAAGAAAGCACATAGTTCATGCCAAGCAATTTGGCACCCTGATACATGCTGCATACTGGATCTTCATTACACACCTTTTTCCCCAGTTATCATAAATCCCCTGCAATACTGTGCATATTCCTTTAATGTCTGATTTTATATACAGTCTAGATAATCTTCCAAGAACCCTGTGTGCATCTCCTGCTTGGTTTGGTTTCGTTCCTTCAAAGTATATTGCTTTGAATTCATTGTTGAGATAACTCTGTTGAAGTCAAGAGATTTATTGCCATGATATATTTGACTTTGCATGTCTTCTATCTAGTAAGAAGTGAAACCATGACAAATGAGCCTCTTACGTTGTCGGTGTGCTTGTTGAACAATGTATCTGTCTGTACTCTACAGCCATAGTTGCATGCTGCACTTGGGGGGGCTGCAGTGAAAGTCTATTTCTTTACACTTTGCTCTGTGGGCTGTTTGAACCCTAATCTATTCCTCTGTCTTTACATTTTATTAGAGTTAAGTCTTCTCCTCTACTAGTCCCTACTCAATGTAGGTTTAAACTAGATTTTAGGAAGATATCATTTACTGTGAGGGAGGTGAGGCCCTGGCACAGGTTGCCCACAGAAGCTGTGGCTGCCCCATCCCTGGAAGAGTCCAAAGCCAGGTTGGATGGGGCTTGGAGCAGTGCAAAGTGTGCAGTCCCAGGTGGTTGGAACAGGATGGTCTTTCAGGTCTCTTCCATCTCAAACCATTCTATGTTTCATAAATTTATTTCCTAACAAAGCAACACACTTTTTAAGGTCAAGGTAGATATGGATCCATGGCACCTTGCATGCATAATTCAGAGAGATTATCTTCAGGGTTATCATTCTCAACTTTTTATTTCAAACAATTCCTATTTAGAGCGTAACCTGCCACATGTTAATGTCTATTCAAGTTCCTTGAAGAGCTCTAGTTTTGAAATTTTTTCTGATGGGAAGGAAAAGAACCAGGGGGAAGGAAGAATATGCAGTTAAGTGGTTGTGTAATCAGCATTCTTTTTTTCCCCAAAGGCTTTCACTGCTCTACTCTTAATTAAGTCACACTGAGTAGTAACTCTAGCCTAATTAAGATTTATTTCAACGTAGTTATTCCATATTTCACTATGACAAGAGCTTGGCTTATTGTCTTTATGCAAGTACCATGCTAAGTCTCTGATTAATTTTTCAGTAATTAGAAACTTTAATAAGTTATTTTTCATTGCAACACTAGGTTTTTGAGTACTTCAAGCTCTCATTTGATCTCCTAGGAAACATTGTAAGGAAGCAAAGTTAGGCAGTCAATGAGCAAGAGAAGGGTTGTAGTGTTGGGGAAATGGGATTTTCACAAAGAGGCAGCTCCTCCAACAGGGCTTTAAACAAACAGTAATGCTCAGGATATCTGAGAAAATTAAGGTGAGGTGGGAACCAAGTGAAATGTTAGGAGGGCAGTGTAACCAAATTATTACAGACAGATAAAGCTTTGATTCTTCTTGCATAACTTCTTACAGTCAAAAAGGCATTTGAACAGGAAAAGGAAACTGGATATGGAAAGCACCTCATCCATCACCTAAAATGAATCTTTTCACCATAATCTTGCATAAACCAAGCCTCAAATCAAGTTAGCACAGGTTGTTCCATCTCAGCATGGGCCTCCCCATGGCCTGTTTTCCATGGACAGCAAGGGAGGGATTCCATGTTTGTTTTCACAAACCCTTGGGAGAAGATTCAGAGCTGCTTCCTTACCTGACAGAGCTGTGTGTGGGTGAGAGCTGGAAGATGCAAGTACAGGTATTTTATGCCCCACTTGTTCTCTCTCTGCCTTCTCATGAGCAGCAGCACCACAAACCCCTGGCACCAACCCCAGGCTGAGTGCTGGAATTCAGAATTTCCCCAGGAGTAACTTGGAATTTGTAATCACAGCAGCTCACAGGCTGACACAAGCTGGTACGCCTCTGACCAAGAAGATTTATGGGGCTCTTTTTAGAGATGTTCTTTGAGACATTCCCACTTCTCACTACAGAGCCCCACACATCATCTCACCTGCCCAACACTGGAGAGATGTAAAATCTTCTTATGACCTGGCAGTCAGGTAAAAGAGTTTTCAGGAAGCTTTTCATTTTAATCCTAAAGGCTTTTCCCAAGAGCAATCTTTTTTTTTTTCCCCCTCAACCATTTTTTCATCTCTTTCTACCGCCTTAATGGTTTAAAAGCAAAGGATCCAGTGTGAAACTTGGATGCTCATCCTACCCATAGCCATGCAAAACTCTGTTAAGCACAAATTTGAGGTGGGTTATGGATGTTCAGGTCAAACACAAGGATTTGGCTTTCTTGCCCACACAGGCAATCAAAACCCTGCTGAAAAAAAGTTAATGTGAAGCAGTTAATCTTTCCTAGCTCTCTTTGTTTCCTCTCTGACATACCAGTGTGTCCAAAACACTATTCTCATTTTTTTTCCCTCTTCCTCATTAAAACAGAGTTTCTCTTTCCTGCTCCCTGAGGCTATCTTCCTTTTTGCAGCTCAACTTATTTTGTGCTTTATTCTTCTTGTGTGCTCTCAACCTCTTCAAAATTTCCCTATTTATTTTTGAAAATTCTGAGAGCATAACTCTGTTGAAATAAATGGAAGATGTTTCTATGCTTCAAAGTGCAGCCTATGGTACAGACCTTACTAATTTATAACAGAGCACAAATAGCAAAATACATTCTTTAGACAGAAAAATGTCTGTAAGAAAACTCAGAAAAAAATTAAGCCTAAATTTCCATTTTTATGAGGTTTTTATCTCTACTTGTGATTCCTTTATTTTAGGAATTTATTTTTCAGCACACTTTTATCATAGAAATTCCTAGTTTTTCTCTGCTTTTCTGTCTCAGCAACAAAAATAAGTGGACATTTCGTCATGCCCTCAAGAAGAAATTATTGCCCCCGCTTGGAAAAAATTTTGTCAAATTTCTGTCCAGAACACATTTTCCAGGCTTAATTGTACAAAACTCTGGTAACAAATATTCTGATGGAAAAGCCTGAACTACAGAAAAAATGATGGGTACCTCAACAGTGTCCTGCTTAATTCCAACCCCTCTGCATCAGCCTGCTGGATCATTCAGGCAGTATTCCTCACATGGATTGATAATCATCTCCTTCACCATGTGGGCAATATCAGCACATCAGAGTTTACCCTGCTTACACAGCAAAGCCATGAACAGATTGGCCCATCTTTTGCTGGGGAAGGGAAATATCCCAGGGCAAGGCAGTGTGGCAGCCCCTGCTCTGAGTCTGCTGCTCAGCTTCTGTTGGATATTGCACTGAGCTCCTCTGCAAGGACAAGAAGCATCACTTTTCTTTCCATAAGCTGTTTGAGAATAGGACATGAAATATTTTAGATTTAGTCATGGATAGACATTTTTTACATGGGAATTTGAATAGAGATGTCAATCAAACAGAGTAAAAGTCTCCATGAATAGAGAAATCTTAGTCCGCAACATCTTGCAATTCCGACTTGGTGCTTCTCTGATCTTATTTTCTTTCATCAATAAGGACTGAACTTTTTTCACACTTATCACATTGAAGATAATCCCTGACCTACAAAAACATCCTGTCTGCCAGCAGCAGACATTCTCTTGGAGGAAATCCCATTGGTTTCAGCTCCATGTCAAGGGAGATTTTGCAGGATTTGGACAGCAGTGGTGTTGGTTTGTACCTCCCCAGGCATAAGCTCTCATTCCCAACATGCAGACTCAAATACTAAATATGTAGGATTAGTGGGATGTGTGATTTTGCCCGTACAGAAAAAGAAGGGGTCACTGCAAAAGTCAGTTCTGAAGTCACCATGAGGTGGAAAAGCAAAGAGGAGTCAGCCTTGCAGTTACTGTGCCTGTGTGAGAATTTCAGAGAGGGCTCATCCAGCTGTGAAAGCTTAAACAGGGACAGTATCATGCCCTGAACAAGAACTTGTTCTCTACTCACTACCTCAGAGAGCCACACTGCTCCTGAACAGCATCGTGGGGCCTGTCCTAAGCCCTGGGTATGACAGAGTCAAAGCACAGAACTTAGGGTGCCTCCTCTTAACACCAGGTGATTCCAGGTTTTGCAGTGGCACAGGCATCAAAATTTAATCTTCAAAGCTATTAAACATCTAGAGAAGTCCCTGGCACAGCTTTGCTCCAGAAAACCAACTCTCTTCCCAGCAACCCCTGGGCACAGTCTGGGCGCTGGCCTGGCCCAGGGACAATTCCCTCCAGACAACTTATTTACAGTTATCCAGTTTTTAGATTATTGGACTGTTTTATAGTATGGACACTGACAGACCACATCAGCCTCCTTCAGGCCTGCAGAGCAATCCTGACATTGCTTGATTTATTCTCAAAGTTTTAACTTTACACAGCAATGCAGCCTATGTTCATAGTGGTATTTTACATCTGAAGATCTTCATCTGGCAAAGTACTCAAGTAAATGATTCTGTTTAATCAAATTCTAAATTCTCATGGACTGGGACATCTTTAAATTTAAGCATATGTTTAAATACTGAGCTAAATAAGGATGCACTTGTCTCTGTGCTTCAAGTTAAATAGGAGCTTTGCAGAAAAAGAGGCCTTAAAAAAAGGCCTTTTTTCCCATAACATACTAAATTCTACAATTATGGCAATTTCACAATATGTAGAAAAATCGTGCCAAGCACATATATTTTTCAGGGTTTCAATTTCCCTGATGTAAGACATCTCAGGGACATTTTAGTGATTTGTTACAGTCATACAACACTCAGGCAAGAACAAAGCCTTGCTGAGCACTTCTTCGGGAAAAAAATAGCAAGATATTTGAGTCAGAATGAGAATACAGTATTTTGTGATGTTAAAGCTCATTTCTAAAAGAAAAAATTATACTTTTCATTTAATGTAATTCATTATTTCTTTCAAGTGACACACTAGAGAAATGCTGGATATGCCTCTATTATGAATAAGACAGGAATTGTTCAATGAAGTTAAATTCAGCTTTACCAATAAAAAAGATAATAACATCCAGCACCCCCACCCCCCCCAAAAAAAAAGCAGGCTTTGTGTCTAGTGTAAAATTTGTCGTAAAATCTGTTGCTTTTTAATTAAATTAAATATGAATAGTGACATAAATAGGACAGAAGGGGAGAATCACATGTCCTGGGGCTGCATCTGGTAAGGAACATTTATATACACTGGGAAGAGAAATCAAGTCCTCACTTGTGCAAAAACAAATGCAACTGCCAAGCCATAAACATGGTGAATAATCCCATTGGCTTCAGTGGAGCCACCAGGATGCATATAAAGGTATGAACATAAATCTTTGCCAGTCTGAGGACTGGGATAAACTGATATTCTAATCTGAAAAAGAAACAGAACTTCTTAAGCCAGGCATTTCCTCAAGACCCTCAGAAAGGTGCAGTGTAGCTTATCTGTTTCTTCCAAGAACAAAGGTTTTTTAAAAACTTTGCCTGAAAACATAAATTCAGTAGGTATTACAGGCTCTGTAAGCATTGAAGAGTCTAATGACAAACATGTCCTTTCATGAAGCAGCCCTTCCCCTGGGATGCCTGTAGACAATACTTTACTGAGGCATGTGACCAGATGGAAAGGGACATTAAAAATGAGATATTTGGGGTGTCCCCTCCCAGGCTGCAAAGGAGAGAAACATTCACTGCCATTCCTCGAGCTCAGATGGATCCTTTAGGGTGAGAGCCCTTGCACGAGTCTGGCAGCAGCTGCCAGAGCTGGGGAATAGTCTGGGATAACCAGTTCATAAGCTGAGGGCATGTGCATAAAATGGGGTCAGATTGAGGCCTCTGAGGCACCTCTGTTCATTTTGCTGCCCTGAAAACGCTGACAGTGGCTTTGGGTGATGGGCAGGAACCAGTCTGACTGTTCTCTTTGTTTGGGGAGTTAGGGTGGGCCACTAGGGCTCCAGGAGGGCAGCTCAGTGACTGGAGCAGCACAAACAAGGCTCTGTGAGCAGCCAAGAGTCACTAAAACAAGGGCTGACTTCAGCAGGTTCTGTAAGGAAGATACAGGACATTTTTTTCATTATTTATTTCCATTTGCTCCTTATATTATTGCAATGCCTGTTCTTTGGTTTTTAGCCCATAGTGGTCAGCTTTTCTACTTCCCTCTAAGTTGCAGAATTTGCTTAACTTTTTTTTTTATTTTTATATGAATTTAGATGAGATGTTTAATTACTGGGTTTTCTCAGGTGTAGGCAACTTTACTATGCTACAGATAAACAGCATAAGTCAATATTGATTTTCCTCCCTTGTAAAGCTCCCTTGTTGCTGAAAACTGTTAACATTTTTCAAGATTCTACCATGACCATATTTGTATAACAACCTTTTACTGAGCTTGAAGTTCTATACCAAACACTTATGTCTTTTAAAGACTGAAGTCGTCAATAAAATATGTTACTCATAAATATTAGGATTTCACCTTTCTTCAGTAGAGAGATATTCAGTATTAATCCATAGTACAGGACCATTTTGTCAGGTGCCTGTTGCCTTACATTTAGATTTAGAGGAAATGAACAGGTTTCTTTTAAGAGTAAATGTGGAGCTAAGAGCTTGGGCAGCAGCAGGAACTGGCACCTCCGTCCTCACAAGAGGTACAGGGCATTTCAGGACTTGGGAAGAGTGGGTCAGGGCAGGGGAATTGGCAGCCCTGAGCTGGCATATGGTGCCTCACTGATTATCTGCAGATAGGCAATTTACAGTGCCCTGAAGCTGTGAGAAATGCAACCAAATGTTTCGGTTTCCCAGACAGAGCCGGCTACACAACGGTCTCCACAGAGCACAATCCAGTTCCAGTCCTCACCAAACACTTGTGGATCCTTTCTCACCAGGTTTTCTCTTCCTTTCTCCTTCTCCTGCCTTCTCCCCTCTCCTCACAACCCCAGCAGCTCCCAGTTCCTCTTCCCACAGTGGCAGAGTTGGAATTTCGAGCCCTTCCAGTGCAAGGGCATGGAGCAATCCTACCCAGGGTTTCTTCACCATCTCTGGGAAGACCAAGGGGATCTGGCCACAGTGCACCCAGAGCTGTGCCATGGCTTGGAGATCTGTCCCTGCCCCTGAGCCACCTCTGCCCTTGCTCTGGATAGTGCAGTAGAGCATGGGCTGTACCCCCAGCCCCTGGAGTCCACAGGGAGCTCCTAAGGGCACGTTAAATCCTTCACATGTTCACCCACATTCCCCCTTCCACTGCAAAGGGGAATCCTTGGCTTTGCCTTCAAGTCTCTGTGTCCTGAATTCCTGCTCTGTGGCACTTCCCTAGGGGGAATGTACTGGACTAGGATTATGGTTTCCTTTCAAATGAAAACAGGCAGAAAACACAACACAGCAATTTCCACCTGAATGTGAGGAAGAAGTTATTTACTGTGAGGGTGACTGGGCTTTGGAACAGATTGTCCAGAGAGGTTTTGGAATCTCCTTCTCTGGAGATACTCCAAAGCCATCTGAACATGATCCTAAATAACATGTTCTATGGGACCCTGACTTAGGGAGGTGGGACTGGATATCCTCCAGTTGTCCTTTCCAACCTGAACCATTTTGTTTCACTTAACTCTGTGGGTATAAAGTAGAAATTCTCTATTCTTCTGCTAACAGATTTATTTCAAGGGGAAAAAGGATTTTCCTCCATCACATCATAACTACTAACACAGCTTTTCTTGGGAGAAGGTGTTGGCAGCTGCCAAGGTGAATGAAGCTGAGAGCCAATAATGCCTCAGAAGTGCTCAAGGCCAGGTTGGGTGGGGCTTGAAGCAACCTGGTCTGGTGAAAGGTGTCCCTGCCCATGGCAGGGGGGTGGAATGAGGTGATTTTTAAGGTCTCTCCCACCCAAACCATTCCATGATTCTATGATTTTATTTCTCCAGGCCTGAGCTAGGTCCTGCCATTTCTGCTTGTGTTGATTCTGACCTAGTTTCATTTTCGTGAGGGAGGATGGAGATTTGACCCAAAATTACAGAAGCACCCTAGAGAATGTAAAGGATTTTTTCACTGTCTTCCAAGAAATAGTTCAGAAACTCCATAACTTGTTATGAATAGGAAAAGGTAGACCAGAACCATGGCATGAAATTCTCCTCTTCATTGCCAAGGACAAAGAAAACTTTGACCAAGTTTTCTGTTCATGTTACAAATAAAACAATTAGAGTCTCATTTCAACCAGCAAGGCTCTAAACCTGCTGAGCTCCCAGAATCAAGGTAATTTATGTCTGGCTATGATAGAGACATCCCAAAGCCTTGAGACTACATGCAGGTTTGGTAGTAGCCATAATATGATGAGGGCTTTAGCAAATATATTTGCTATTAAAATTAGGGGCAAAAAAAATGTTTAATTTGAGTTTTGCAAACAAATTTCACTGCTAGGAATTGTCTAACCATGGCAAGTTTCTCTTCCCCCCTAACCTGGGTTTGGTTTGGGAAATTCCAACAACAAACAAAAATTAATGACAACAAATCTGTCTTTCAGAGGCAGTTCTGACCTCCTGGCTGAAGCATCTCTTGTTTGCAGTTGGCCACTATAAAGGAGCAGCATTTACTGTTCTGACATATAAAGTAACAGCTGAAAATATGGGAGTTTTGCTATTTTAGCTTATATTGGTACTTATGCTGCCCTCCAGTGATAAAGACAGTTGTTCCAACCTGCATTCTAGACTTCTGTAGCATTTGATTTCTGGTGTGCTCAATTTGCACTGAAAACTGCAGTTCTCATTCCAGAATTTTAGTCAGTTCTTGTCTAAAAGTAATAGTAATAATAACAATAATGATGATAATAATAATATAGTTCTTGTTAATTTTATTTGTAGGGTTTTTTTTTTAACTAAAAGCAAATGCAGATCAATTTAACATGAGAAATAAGCAGTATGGATTTAAATATTTAAAAAAAAATAAACATATAAATTTGGACCTAGTAAAGTATAACAGTTAATAAGAGTTTCAATTAAATAATTTTTTTAATACAGATTGACATTTTAGTTTTAGTTCTTAAAAACCATCCATGTTCATTGCTGTTATTATGCAAACAGCTCTCTTGTACTCTCAGTACTGGATTTTGGTGGTGTTTTGATGGATGGATCTTAGACCTGCTCTGAGCTGCTGTCAGAAATCCATGAACAGTGTGAAAGTCAGGTGGCACCTTCCTGGCAGCACAGACGAAGGACTGGTAGCATTGCAGTTTCCATGAGCTCATGGTGCAACAAAAGAAATGAACCCTCAGCTCAAAGGGTCAGCACAGCTTCTCACAAAGGGAGTGTTCCAGAGGCATTTTTGGTGCTGGAAGAACCCATCACCTGCAAGAACTGACCTATGTTTGGGCTGATTGTGGTGCCTGTGGAAATGTCAGAGACTGGAAAAGTTTGAGCATATTTTACTCTACCATTTAATTCATGACAACTTTTGGATTTCTAGCTGCAATTTACATTTCTCTTGGGAATGAATGCTGCAGTTGTGCTGGTGGCCTTTTCTTTGTCTCTCCTTTTTCTAGCACATACCTCAGATATATGGATGCAGCTCACACAGACATTTCTGAGTTTTAGGGTATGGGATACAAACAAAATATTTCTGAGAAGCTGAGTAAGTGCCTGAGTGAATGGCTTGTGCAGAAACCCCTGCTGACCTCATTATCAGTAGTAACTTTACTAACTAAACTAAACTAAACTAACTAAACTAAATGAACCTTTGGCTTCCACACCCCTTGCAGCACCCTGAGTTTGTACAGTGCTCAGCAGGGCAGGACAGGTCAGAACAGAATTGCTGTGATCTGGACCTGAAAGAGATGGCAAGAATTTCCCCTGGCAATTGACAGTTTAACCACCATTGACCATTTAAAGACCATTCACTTCTTCAATGAGAAGCAGCCACAGAAGTTTTTAGGTGTGTGATCAGTCCAGGCTGACCAGGTTTTCAGCTACAATGCCATGATCAGAGCCCCACTGTGAGGTGGTGTGTCCACAAGATTCCGCTACATAGAGTGAAGGTTTCTTGCTTTTTATTAGTCTGGGGTAGAAATTTTACCAATCCTTCTGGTCTAGACTTCCCCAAAATAGTATTGAACAAGAGCTGCCTGTAGCACTCAGGCAGAAAGCTTGCTGAGCAGATAGTACTCACTGAAAGAGTTAATAACCAAAAGGGATTGCAGAGTATCCTCAGGGCTTGCTGGATTTAGGTCTGGTTTTCAGCAGCCAGCTCAGGAAACAATTTTATGTAAACAGATGATGTGCCTGAAGGTATCACTGAAGAACAGGCCCAGGATGGAAAAATACAAGACCTCATACCACACCAGAAGTTTTTCATCCTTTATACAATTGGAGCTGCCCTCTTAATTATCTCAATCTGGGCCAGGTTAATTGGAGCCTTCCCTGACGTGAGTCAGTCTCACACATTTACTGCATCTTTGCTAATTAAGACAATTTTCACCTTTTATAGCTGCTTTAGTATTCAGAGCAGTTTGCCATAGGCTAATTATAATTATTGAGTGATGGCTTTAAAATTTCATGTTTGTGATGACATTTTATCACATTAAATTAGAATCCCATAATGCTTCTTGCTCTATGATAGACAAGGAGGTCATCTCTATTCTGGAAGTTATCCACTGGGTGATACTGTGCTGATATTGGCCATTTTCACTCAGAACCACTGCAATCACTTCTACTCCTCAACTGAAGACATTCAATATCCAGCTGATTCCAAAGGAATACAAAAATCCTGAGTTCAGGACCCAGGGCACAATCCCTTTGCTTTTATCTTATAGATGCCCTTGCTCTGCATGATTTGGGAGACCTGGATGTGCAAGAACTGAAGGGCAGGAAGGGAGAAGCCAAGGCAACACATCCCTCTGATCATTGCCTCTCTGTGTCCAAATCCATGGCATTTTAAAAGCAGAACCACTGATACAGAGTGGAAAAACTTCCCTTGAGATTTTCAAGGTTCCCTTGAGCTGGAGCAGCAAGAAGAGCTCAGTCTCATCACACAGTCACTGCTGCTTGCAATCAGGGCTGTGTCACAGCCTACAGCAGCTTTTCCCCACCACTTTGTGAAGGTGAAGGCTCCTGCAGCTGCTCTCAGGGGCTTCCCAGCACTGCCACTTCCCTGGAGTAACTCTGAACCCTTCCAGGCTTGACACCAAGGTCCCAAAACATCCTCTTTGCTGCACAGCCATGGGTTTCCTGCTCATCACTCCAGCTGCAGTCCCTTGGCTTTTGATGCAAGTTTGAAAAAGCTACAAATAGAAAATCAGGACATGAAGAATCTTCATGGATTAATCTAAGCATAATTCATTTGGATTCATCCTATAGCGTGCAAGGGAATTTACAGACTGAATTCCAGATCTGTGCCCACCTAGAGCGTTGCAGAGGGACTTTCTACTCTGAGAGGGGCTGTGATGGTGGGGAGATGAGGCAGTCTGAAGCTCAGATGCAGAGCTGTGTCAGCTTGAGCTCACCCCTCCTGTGTTGAGACAAGGCTGTCCTGTGGGTGACATGCACAGCACAACCACACCCTTTTCAAAATCCAACCAGTACCTTTGCTCAGACCCCCTACAACTAACCCTGGTATCCACAGCCTGGAATAGCTTTACAAGCACAAATATTCCCACTTTCACCCATGCCCTCCCAGCACATGCTCCCACCCCACTGGTGTCTGCAGGAGAGGAGCTTGTGCCTATGAGCTTTGTTCGTTTCGTTCAGGCAGGATTTGAAGACTTTATTCAACTCTAAGTAGCTGGGTGTTTAATTCCTTCTAAGGCAGGAATAAAGACCAGTTGCAAATGAGATTTGCTTTGTTCTTGGTTAAGGAAAAAAAGCTAAAAATTAAATTTAATTATGTAAAGAAGCTGCCATAGCATAACCCTGCTGTTGCTTTTTCTTGGCTTCTTGTTAGAAGAGGAAATGCTTCTGTCTGTTAAAGTGCCACCTTTTCAGCTCATGTGATATTGTAACCTGTTTTACCAGAATTTCAGATAGACTTGAAAATTTGTATCTATGGTGGTATTTTGCTGAAGAAATAATGTCAAATGGAATTAATGAGCCTTTGTGACTGCAAATTTGAGGCTTAAGAGTTATGACTGATCATAGAGATAAAGCTGTTATTTCTTCTATCTTCAGATAAGGTAAATGTGGCTCATATCTCTCTGCTCTGTTGTGCTGTGCAGATCACAGTCTCTTCTAAGTAGCTGACAAAATGTAATCCCTTGAGCTCTTATTTTACTTGATTTCTTTAATTCATGGTCAAAGCACCATGAGATTTTGGGAAGGCAATGATGTCAGCAGTGGTAAGCAGTAACAGCTTTGAAAGATGATAAACATCTGGTTTTTAGGACTACTCTATAAACTGTGCACCTGTGGCAATACAGAATTCTATTCTAGAAAACATCTCCAGGCTCCAGCATTTTCAGAATAGTTTCAGAGTTATACAGAATTTTCTTTCAAAGATGCTTGCAAATGTTTCTTAACAAATATGGAAGTTTGCAGTCCTGAAAATTTTCTCAGAGTACATCTTAAAAGAGAACATCTCTAAAGGAGTCCACAGCCCTTGGAGTATGAGTTAATCTACAGCAGCAGAAGGCAAGGGAAAATTCTCTCCCCTCCTACATTTAAAATGTCCAACACCAGTGGAAAAAAAAAAAAAGAGGTTAATAGAAATTGAAAGAGGAATAGATTTATTTTTAGAGCTTTAATTTTTTTCTTTCCCTTCCTGGCAATTACCCATATTCTGGAGGTTGCTGTCATTTCTGTTGTCAGGAGAAATCAATAAAGAATCCAGCTATTTCTTCAGCATCCTCCTCTTTCACCTGTGGCATGTGAAAGGCACAGCCCCCAGGCAGGAGGGAGCAGCTTCTCTGGCTCCCAGAAAGTCCCCTCTTCTCTCCAGATTCAAACCAAGGAGTCTCCCACAGGCATTTTGAGGACTGTATTCCCACTCTGGCTGTAGTCCTCATTTTCATATCTCCACTTCCCTGGTGCCTTCTACATCCTCCTTAGCATCCTTCCAGCTCAGAGGTTTGAGAGCCCCAAACTCCTCCAGTCACCCTTTCCCACCCAGACCCCACAGCCTCTGGATAACACCTCAGGCTTGTGATGGATGGAGATGTGAAGGTTTTGCCTCCAGGGCTGAGCTGCACATTTCATTTACCTCTCTCAGCTTCTTTTTCCCTTTCTCCCAAGGCATATCCCAGAGCCATAGGAAGGTTTGGGTTGGAAGGGACCTTAAAGATCACCCAGTTCCAGTCCCCTGCCATGGACAGGGACACCTCCCACTGAACCAGGCTGCTCCAAGCCCCATCCAGCCCAGCCTTGAACATTCCAGGGATGGGGAACCCACAGCTTCTCAGGGCAATCTGTGCCAGGGCCTCACCACCCTCACAGACAAGAATTTCTTCCCAATGAAAGTTCTGAAATATGACTGGGGGCAAGAAAGGCAGCACCAGCAGCAGATCTAATGGTAGGTGCTCTCATCAGTGATGTCATGCAAAACAAAATGTCCTTGGCTTTTAAATCAGTGGAGAGCAGGGTTTGACCTCTGAGAGCTCCAAATGAAGGCAAATTCAAGTTTTTATATTTACAGGCAGTTTGGACCAAGTACTGTGCTACATCCACTGAGCAAAATAATTAGTAATTCACTGAAATCCTTTTTCCTGCTATCAGCAATGTTTTGGCCTTTGCTGTAAATTAAGATTATAACTGTGATCATAAAAATGCGGTTACACTGGCACATATTCTCCATCCATATTCAGCCACAGAGATGACAGACACCTCTCTAAATTCCATTTCTGCACTGTAACATTAAAACTCTTCCCCACATCAATTAGTCCATGGATGGAATACAAATCAGGTTATCTCACCATTGCTTTTTCCGACATCTCTATAATGGAAAAGCCTCAGTTTAAAGAGAATGTAATTGACAGCAACTGACAGCTTGGTAGCATATAAGTTTTTGTGTATTTCTCTATGTTATTATTCTCTGATTTTTCAAGCATTTAATTCAACCCCTGACATTCAAACAAGGGTGCTTTTCCCTAAGACTTCACTGTGACATTATACAGTAAGTTCTCTGAATAGTTTAACCACATCATTTGGCCATCCTGTAATAAATAGTTCCTCAGCATAAATTTGCACTTATCTTCTCCATCAGCCAACTTTCTATTTTTAATTCTTCAGAGGAATTCCCAGAGGAATCTCTGGGAAGCTCTTTTAAGACTGCAGAACTGTAAGGGATCTCCTGCTCATAAAACCTAACGAGAAGTCCCTTGAGAGCTGGTTCCTGAAAAATGTGATTCATGTACTGCCTTGCTAAAAATAGATGTGGCTGAACCAAAATAAAAGTTCCAGTGTAACAGAAACCCCCTTGAAACACTGCCAAAATTATAAGCAGCCTTCACAAAGCACTAATGACCCAAGGTGGCCAACATCTACAAAAGTCAGGAAACAAGGTAGAATTTTTAAGAGATTCCTAAAGATGGTGCCTGGCTCCCATTGAGGCTCAGTGCTTAGGATTTTTTTAAAATCTGGTGGAAATGTACTTTTATCATTGCAAAGGCTTTGAAAAGCCTGGCTGTACAGCAGCTTTGAGATTGCCTTGTTAGCAGAGCTCCCCAGACAGAGAACTTTAAGAAGCCCATTTTTCAGAGCTTGTACTTTCATCACTTTTGTACCCAGTAAGGGATGTCTGATCAAGGACTCAAAAATCGACTATCCTGGCCATCCTAGCGTTAATGGGAGAACCCAAAAAAATGTGAAATTGCCTAGAAATAAAACTGAAATAGAGCAAATAAATTTCACTGCTTTTGAAGAGTGTATTGCAGAATGAAATGGCAACCAAAGCCAGTTAAAAATGCATTAATCTTTTAAAAAGTCATTCATTTTTAATAATGTAAGGTATAGGTTCCATTATTCATGCAGGTAAAGTCAACTTAAAGCAGCTTTTGCTAAAATCTTGACAGAATCCCTTTGATGTCTCAACCCTCTACCTTCATCAACAGGAAGGAAAAGCTCAATTCTGTTCCCATGATCCAGGCAGAGACTCAGTGGAATCAGTCACACACAGAGAGCTCTGCCCAGCCTGACCCACTTGCATGATCAGCTCCCCAAAAACAATAAGCCTGCATTCTGGAAGATAAATCCAAGCAGAAATTAAATCCTGACTACATCACAGTGCAAGTGCTCAAAAAGAAAATGCTTTGGGAAAAGTGCTGCCCAGTTCTGTGGGAATTGGATGTAGGTGGAGCAGAGGCAGAGAACACACACAGCTGTGAATGAAGCAGAGAACCTCTACAGACAAGGGGGTTTCAGTATTGAGGCTGCACATTGCCCTCCCCTCTGTGCTGCAGGTGGCCTGCACTGTCCTGATTGTCTCAGGCCATCTGGAGTGGTTTCAGAGATCTCTCTGCTGACTTGGGGCATTCAGCATGAGCCATAATCTTTGCATTACACCTTGAAATGACAGAGTTGCTTATCTGAGAAATTACTCCTGCACATACTCTCATTTCAGGTCATTCCCAAGTGGACACAATCTGGAGCTGGGGGGTTGGGTTCACTCACTACAGCTTTGGGGATTTGGTATAAAACCATCCCCTCATGTGGTTTGTACCTCTGCCTTCTCTTTGGAGGTTTGGGAACAGCTGTACCTGAACTCTTTTTGTCAGGAGCTGAAAAACACATAAATAAGAGCAGAACAAGTCACTGAGTACCTTTTAGCTGAGTAAGCCAAGAAATGGAGCAAATTTTTCACTGTGACCCAAAACTCAATAAAGTTTAAGTAGAGCAAAGAAAAATGGGAACTTTTTAATTGGATGAAGCAGGCAGAGGAGACAAATTATTTCTATACCAAAGGCCACTGTCAAGAATATATTTTTACTGCATCCTAAATGAAAAGCTTTGAAAAATGAGGGAGCTATGCAGACCACATGGAATGGAGGAACTTGATGCCACAATAAATACACCCATGGTGTTGTCAGAATGGCAGAGAGAAAACTTGCCATGTGTTGTATTGCTCTTGGATTATTATATCCAGACACCATTAATTTCTCTAAGATCAATAGGAACAAAAAAAGATTTCTAAATTTCTGGAGAGTGTGAGTAGCCAGATCTGAGGCTTTAGATAATGGCATATCAGAAATTCCTTTTTATGTCATCTCAGCAGCTGACAGACTGACATTCCTAGAAACATAATTCCTTGACAAGAGAGAGGGAGAGATAAAGTGTGAAATGCAAGATAAGGCAGTGAGGAGTGCATTGAGGAGGTGAAGGGAGATACAGTAGATAAGGGCAGAATAAGAGGACATTGTTAATGTGTTAATCTGCATGAGCAGCTCCTTGAAGGCTTTGTAAGGCAGTGTGCTGGAGCACAGGGGATTATTCTGTCCTGTCAGAGATTATGTCTCTGAAAGTTGTTCATGTGCTCCTCAGAGTGCACATCCCTCTGCTCTTACACCTTGCCCATGGGTTACCTCTGTGTGAAGGCTTTGCATGGCTGTCAGAACACGAATACTCTGCTAACCCTGAAACAAGCTTCTCCTGGACAAAGCAGGTTTGCTTTGGTACCTGGTGAAAACTCTTTTTCTCCATAGAAGGTGCAGTTGTTTATCTGCTGGCAGTGTGGATATCTATTGTCCTGAGAGGGGCATGTAAATGTTTTGTGTGTGTGTTTGCACATGGTCAAAGTCAATTCTTTGTGTAAAGAGCTGCTGAGAGTTAAGAGTTTTGTATATGACAAATTTATTATCACATCCCTTCCAGCTCAAGCCATTCTAGGATCCCATTGCACTCAGCAACAAAAACTACCAAGTTTTCTCTGTGTAAACTTTGAAAAATGCCAAGCAGCTGAGTAGCCAAAGGTGGGCAGAGTCCTTGGTTGAGCTGTTGTCAAGTTCTCAGGGCAGCAGAGGAGTTTCTGCTCCCCTTGAGGCTGTGAACCATGAGCTGGTAAGATTTCCCAAATCACGAGCCATAAACTGACTCCTCAGCACCAGCTCAGCACTAAACCCCCTCTGCTGATGATTTTCAGTACCTTGAGGAGCTGTTGTACAAAGCTTTGTCTCTGCACCCTGTACTGGTCAGGCCCTGCAGCCCAACTGCATCTCCCATGGGCTGCCAAGGTGGAGGATCCATCCATCCCCCTAAGCAAAGGGCCCTGGGAGCACTGAATCCCATGGGAATCGTGTTGGCATTGAAAGAGAGGTGGCCCAGCTTTGAGCCAGTCAGGATGCTGAAACTCTAAGGTCCAAGAGGAGACAGTGAAGCAATGACAGGGAAATACAGTTTGATGTCCCAAGGATAAGGACTGAAGGAATTTGAGTTCAACAAACAGAAATGTAATATTTTCAGGAAAAATATTGAAATGCTTGATTCCATTTCAAACACGTGAAAATGAATAATTTATAAATCCATCTCTTTCAGGATTTCAGAATAAAATTAATAATAAATAATAATAATAATTACTAAATAGTCAAAACTAATAATAACTATTAATAAAACTAATAATAAACCCCGACTTTCATGCCATTTGTAAGAGAAGCAAGTGTTGCTAAAACAGCGTTTTCCAAGGACAAGGACAAGGCAGAACTCACAGGGCTCTGCTCTCTAGGATATCTTGAAACAAAAATACTCAAGGATTGCACCAAGGCAGCTACAGCACTGGGGAGGGGAGGTGGAAAAAGACACACAGATTTAGGTCTAAAACCCAATGAGAAAGTCCTGGTAACAGTTGCCTATGAAAATTCCTCCACTACCTTTCCAATGTCATATTGCTCCCCTACTGGTAAAATGTAAGTTTTGCAATGGGTTTATTGTGCCAAGAAATAAGCAGGGATTCAGCCCTTATATCTTCCTCTTACTTTCATAATTATCTTAGGTTTTCTCTTGTGGCAGGTGGAATTAGATTATTCTCAACAACATCAACAACCAAACAAAGAAAAAAACCACACAAAAAGATAGCAAAAACAAAGGAGCAAGATGCCATTTCTTCTCTGCTTTAAAGCCTGGGTGAGGAGTACCATGTGTGTTCCCATCTGTGCAGAAGTTTTGCTTATTGCTCTGGATCAAAATTTAAGGGAGGAGGGACTCCAGGGATTTTAGTTCAGAACAAAATGCTGCACAGCACAGACAAGAAAAGTTTCTGTGAAATTTTGCATCCCTATTCTTGTTTTCCACTGCAGGGATAAATAATGGATGAGCAACCTCATGTTTTATTGCCACATGTAAATAAATGATTAATTTATGTGTGTGTGTATATATATATATATATTTTAAAAACCATTTGTAATCAAATGATAAATTTTACTAGCTCATGACCCAAAGTTTAGTTCATGGCCTGTGAGGATGAAAATTTACAGTATGAATCAGCAAAAGGTTCTGCTTTCTCAGCACATGCATTGCAAATGGTGATGTCTTGTGTACATTTCAAACAGAAAATTCCTCATTTTCTGTTTCTGTGCTCCAGCATTTCCCAACATTAGTTACCACTGAGCATTAAATTGTGCAGCATTTTAGTGCAATCATTTAGATTATGCTCTCCTTGGGGCAGAGTGTCTGGTCTTTGCTGAAGAGCTGTTTGAGAGACTCTCTGCAGGCTTTGTGCCATGGCCATCACCAGAGTGGATGAACACCAAAAGTTTTGAGTCCTGCAGAAGCTTAAGAGAGGATTTGTTACGTGGCAGCTTTGGAGACTTGAGTCCTTTTGGACAGAGGCTCCCACCTGGGCTCATCCTGTACTTCACTTCCTTGCACTGAGGGCTGCTCCACAGCCTCCTGGAATTGTTGGAAATGCTCCCTTTGACTTCTGCAGGGCTCTGCATCAGTTGCAGGGGGAAAATACAAGGCTGTTTCCAAAACTGTTGGTGTAACCTGACTGGAACATAAGTGACTGCAGCTTTGTATACAGAGGTCAATGGACTGAGCAGTAATACAAGTACAGATGCTAAAATAACACCCAGGGTAACATCAATCTTGTATTTTTAGTCCAAATCTTTCCCAGGATCCATTCAGTTAATAGTGATATTTTCAGGACAAAGAGGAGATAATGCCATGCTTTCCAAGTTGTTTCATTTTGACCTTTCCTTTTTGTTTTTGAATTTCAGGACATAAATTAGGAAGGGAGACTGTGTTGCATTTGTTACACAAAGTTACCTTCTGATCTTAATTTTGTGTTTGAAATTGAGCCCAGCTCAATGAAGTCCAAACTTCAATCTCAGAAGTTTGAATATGTAATTTTTCTTTTTAGTATACAGTACTTGCAGTTATAAAACCTTCAGCATTTTGAAACATGTGGAAGAGCTTGAAATTCATCCATGTGTTCAGCCAAACCACCTGCACATCTGAATGATGATTCTTTTGATGATGATGATTAGTGACAAAAAAAAAAAGATAACTCAATTTCATTCTATTTTTTTCTGATAGAAGCTCTGATCCAACTGTGTTTTCTTAACTAAGAAAAATTCAGTCTCCAGCAAAACACATGGTTAGGAACCTCTGTGCAGTTTCAAGGTGGCAGTTTCCTGCAAAGTGTCAAAACCAGACTTTTCAGTATGCCTGAGATAAACAACCTCTTGGCTTCTGCAGTTAAACTCTCTCTGACCTTGATCAGTGCTGACAAGTAAATGATGACTGCTTTTAAAACTTCCAAGCCAAGCATATAAGTATGGACCAAGACTCCAGCATGAGAGCCTGGGACTTTTTTGGCCAAAATAGGGACATTTCTGGAGTCCATGCTTGGCCAAAAGCTAGAGGCAGGCATTTCCTGGGCACAATCCAGTGTGCCATAACAAAGGTGAAAAAGACCCAGGAGAAATGAATTGTACCCTAAAAATACCCACTTCTCTCTGCTGAAGGGGAAGGAAGCTTGGGAGCTCTGGTTCATGCCCAGATGAACTATCAGGTGTTCTAGTTCATGCACAGATGCAGAGGGGAGGGGAGGGGAGTGCAGTTCTGAAGGGATTTCTTTTGGAATTACCCTCCTCTGCTGAGAGCCAACAGATGGAACAGTGGGGACAGACAAATATCAGCAAACTTATTCCCAGGGAATGACAGGAAAACTACAAACATCGAGTCAGGCACGTCCTGAGACTTGCCTGAAGCCTTGAAACAAGAGCATTTTTGTGACCATCAGTGGGCTTTAGAGCAAGCCTGCTGAGAGAACAATCTGAGAGTGTGTTGACAAAAGCACCTCAGAAGAGGTCTGGATACTTACAGGGGAGTCAGCAATGAGGTGTCTGCCAAGAAGAGCTGCATTATTGCAATGTTCATTGCTGATCCCAACTTGGGGTGACAACAATTAATTCTTTTCAGTAGGGCTTCCATTACAATCCAGACTTAAAACTGTATGTATATTTGTAGCTTGGGGGGAGGGGGGGTAAAATCACAGAAAATTATCTAGACAGTGTCTAAAAGTTGGAAAATTAACAGTGACTATTTTAGACAGTGCAATATACTTGCTCAGTGTAGTAATAAATTATGTGCAGTTTGCCAAGTAATTTACCCAGTCCTCTTTTCATCATTTCAGCTTCAAAATGCTTTAAATAAACTGTGACATTATGTAAATGACTGTGTATTTATTTAACTGTTCCTCTTAGACACTAATCATGCAAGCGAGAAAATACCGGGTACTAAATGGACTATGCAAAATAGAAACAAAATCCCAGACTTTAGACTCTGCTCTATTAATTAGATACGAATGATAAACTGTTCCTCATTTTAATGAGGAGCACGAGGCGATGTAGATACTGTATATTCATTTTTCACACGAGGTTTCATTCCTCTCGGACACTTCTTTGCAGGGAAGCAGCTGCTTTGTGAGTACAAACTCCGGGCCGTTTCCAGGAGCCCCCGCATGTGGGAGCGTGGGCGGGCTCAGCAGTGGCCACGTCCTTCGCTGCAGCTGTGTGACCCCTCCAGCCGCGGGGGCTGAGCGCGGTGCCGGAGCAGCCCGGTGTTCCTGAGCATCCCGGTGTGCTGGAGCATCCCGGTGTGCCGGCATTCCAGTGTGCTGGAGCATCCCGGTGTGCTGGAGCATCCCGGTGTGCCGGGGCATCCCGGTGTTCCTGAGCATCCCGGTGTGCTGGAGCATCCCGGTGTGCTGGAGCATCCCGGTGTTCC
>VZRX01006407.1:126238-179141 GCA_013398075.1 Notiomystis cincta
TCCCGGTGCTCCTGAGCATCCCGATGTGCCGGCACATCCCGGTGTACCGGCACATCCCGGTGTTCCGGCACATCCCGGTGTTCCGGCACATCCCGGTGCTCCGGAGCCTCCCGCGCTCCGGCAGCGGCACCGCGACTCCGCGAGGTACAGCAGCAAACCCCTCTGTAACCCACTCAGTGGCTTCACGCCGACCAGCGCTTGGAGATCCCTCTTTTTAAAAAGTGTTACAATCATCAAGTTCGCTCTGTGCCCCCCTGCGGGTTGTTGTTTTGCCGAGTTTAGAACACTAAAATTCCGTGTATGGGTTAAGATCTAAGCCTGCTGTGTTTCCACTCCTGCCATTCAGTCACAGAAAATCATCAAATATTAATATCATCCCTTCAAGTCATAAAAGGCTGCAATATACATCTATGGTTTTTAAATAAAAATTGATGACTATAAGTTTTTTGTAATTGGGAATATAGTGGGAGGGGGGGAGAGACAATCTGATGAATGCTGTTATTTATTTTAACTTTTATATTAGGTTCATGAAAAAGATATTCTCTCTATAACCTACCGAGATTTATCAGCCTGTGAAATTTTATAATAAAGAAAAGACTGATTTTCTAATTAAAGATTTGTCAAATAAAGAAAATAAGTGTGCATGCATTTTCTGTCTTTGGGGGACAGTCATGTGAAATAAAATCATTGAGCTGCAGTTGCAAAGTGCTGTGACAATGCATTTCCTTGCTCTGTGCACATCCATTCCCACTGCCCTGCACTGGAAGTGGCTGTCAGTGCATGTGGATAAAACACAGAAAAGGCCCATCTCTCTAAATGATTAATTTCAAATTCAGCCTACCCATTTCTTGCTGCATGTGCCTGCTGCTCTGAAAGCAGCAGAGCTGTGCCAGGGGATTACACCACTGTTACACTGGTGCATGGCAGCTTGTCCTGTCCTTACCTCCCTCCACTGAGTGCCCAGAGAAACCAGAGGCCAGGTGTGTGTTCAGATTTTGCTCTGTGAGAGATGGGACGAATCCAAGCTCAGGATTTCCATGAGTGAGGTGAAATTTCTCATCAAGTCCTACTGAAAACACAGACATGCCACAGATTTTTCCTGTGGGAGGGACTTGCCAGTGCCATCAAGAAAGAGTGAATGCCCACGAGGTACAAATTAAATGTCTGGAAGACAAGGTTCAAAACCCCTAACGAAGGCAAGGGGAGTTTTGTTCTTATTTATTAGAATTTCTCTTGCCATTCTTGTTATCCTTGCAATAACTCACTCCCTCTTTGAAGGGCACTGTGGTCCATATAATACTGCTGAGAGCAGGAATTCCAGAGACCATAAATCATCTGAAAAAAATCCTATTCCAGGGTGTGAAATCTGCCACTACTTGATTTCACTGACAATCTCTTTGTCCTTGTGCAGTAGACTTCTCTTTTGCTATCCCAAAATCAGTCACTGACAACCCACGTCAGAAACTCAGCATCCCAATGTGACCATGTTAATCAAAAAAAACCCTCAAATTCCTATTCATTGCTTCCCTTTCACAGGGGGAGAAAACTCACTGCTGTGGCTCCTGAGACAGAAATGTATTTTTCAGAAGGACCTGTTTATTTTAGGAGTCTCGGACACATTGGCATTTTTGACCTTTCAGAGAAAGGTTAATCCCATTTCCTATTTTTTGTTTCACTTCTCCTTCCTCTCTTTGCTCTTGTTTACAACATTTTTGAAACACATAGGATCAGCCTCATGTGAAAGGCAGCTCTTTGCAGACACAGATGTCCATTAACCCCACTTTGGAACACCTCCTGTCCCTTATCTCTGTAAGAGCAGCACGAAGCAGTGGTCATAGCACATTGTCTGGGTAACAGCTGCTTTGTCTGGGTTACAGCTGCAATGCTGAAGATCAGTTTTCTGACATCCTTCCCAAATTTATACCAACAAGATAATTACAGCAGCCCTAAAATGTGAGATAATGTTAGAAAATCAGCATTACTTCAGCTACTTTTTATAGTACTTTAGCTTTGGTACTTCTCATGTTGCCTGTTTGATGTTCTTGCCTTGGCTTTCACCCCAAACAGATCAGAGTTTTGCAAAGAGCCAACCAATTTTCTTGGATTATTCGTGAATAAAGGTGAGAAATTTTATTGGGATTGCACAGTGACTGTAACCAGTCTGTGGGGAACAGAAGCTCTCAAAGGGCAGGATGAATTCTCTCCTCAGGCAGCTGAGCCATGGCTGATATGAAGTTAATCTCTGGTGCAGCTCCACAAATTCCCAGGCAGGGATCTGAGAGGAGGCGATTTCCCCACGCAAAGTTTGGTGTGATGAATTCCCTAACCCAAGTGAGCTGGTTCCCATCTGTGTAGCCATGGGAAAGTGCCCATACAGAGCCATTCCTGAATCTTTTGAGGTTTCATGAGTCAGTCACTGCAGCATGGTCAGTGAGGTGCTCATTCTGCAGTGGTTGCAATCCTGCACCTGTAACCTGCCCTGGGCACGAGGCCAAGGGGACCACAGAGGGACACAGCCCTGCCCAGGCTCCCCTGCCAGTCAAGGCACTGATAGAATGGTCTTCAAAAATGGGATCCTCTTCTCACACAGTGCTCTGAGGCCTGAATTTATTAGTGTCAGTTTTAGAAAATGGAGGGAAAATTGATACAGAGCATCTGTTTCCAGCACACCAAATCACACTGCCTTCAGTAATGAGGGTTGCAAATGAAAAACTGCTTCGATGAGATTGCTTAGCACAGCTTTGCTGTGATGACTAAATTCTCTGGGATCTCCAAAGGACCCTAAAATCAACATTTTTCTGCTATGCATTATGTATAAATATGAATTTCTAATCAAGATATGCACTCTCCTCCTGGTATATATAGAACAGTCTTGAGTTAGTAAGAAATAGCTTTCTGCTCCCTTAAAAATTGAGATTCTTCTCTAGTGGGTCTTTAAATCTTTGTTCCAGGAATTGATCATCCTGTTTTGACGTCAATGGCCCATACTGAGGTTATTGAGTACAGCAATTTTACAGCCAGCTCCTCTGTTTTCCTTCATGTTTCACAATTAGCCAAAGTTTTAGCAGAAATATCAGCTGGGAAGAGAGCCTCTTGTCATTTCAGATTCATCAGCTGCAGAAGCCACCAAGAAAGGTCAAAACCAAAAGCAAATATAGGTCTTCATATTTACATTTAAAGCAGGCAGCCCAAACAGCAGAGAGCTCTTTGCCTTTGTTAAGCACAAACAAAACCTTCTCAAGTAGTGAAGTGTGAAGGTGAATGGTAAATCAACAAACAATATGTTATGTCAAGTGTTTACAAAAAGAATAATTTAGGATGGAAAACACCACTTCTCCCTGAGAGTTTACTATCCCTGATTCCACCTTAAAAATGGCTACACATTCAGAAGGAATTATCTTAACACCTTCATTTCTTTGTTTCTATTGTTTATCTAGGAGATAATTTTTTTCCTTTTATTCCATACTTTTTACCTCTGAAGATGAACCTTCTTTTAGATTGTTGCCTTTTTTTTTTCACTAACACATTATTTTCCTTCTGCCCCAAAATCTAAAGTTGATAAACCGGAGCAATATTTACCTATTTACCTATGGTTTTATTTTTTAAACTTTGTTTTTTACATGTTGTTTTATTTATTTACCTATTGCTTTTCATAAAAATCACCCCCAAGCTAAATTTCACAAGTTTTCTGTTCACATGAAAAAAGTGTGCATACCTTTCATAATCTGGGATTAATTCTGCAGTGGCCCAAACTCTGAAAAATATATTCATATTTTTCTCTTTGTAGTAGCAGAGCCCATTGCCTGAACCATTTGCACCATGAGAGTTCTACAGCTGCACACTGGGGTGGGTGTAAGGTGGGCTCAGGCTTCCAGCAAAATAAGGGATAAAATGTGATGCATTTGGTCCAAATTTTATTGGGTAGCACAGAATTATATATCTCCCCCACCCCAGATGTTCAGGAGATGCATTTGACACACGCAGATAAGCTGAGGGAGTGGGGTTTATTCAGATTATCATAAAGGAAGCCACATGGCAGGTGTCATAGGAGACTTCCACAGTCTAATTTGGGTTAAGGAATTTAGATAAAGCCTGACTTTCCAGAGAAGTAAAATGAGAGAACAAGTGACAGTGGGCATAAAACACTACAAAGGAAATTTTGATGAGATACAAGGTAAAAATGGTTTCACTCTAAGGGCAGTCAAATAGGGAAACAGGTTGCTCAGGGAAGACATGGATTGCCATCTTTGGAGACACTCAAGCTCAGCTGGACATGGAACTGCCCTGTGAAACCCAACTGGCCTTGAAGACAGCCCTGTTTGAGGTTTGGCTGCCTGACTTCCACCTTACTGCTCTCCACAGCTCCCTGAAAGGAGGGTGGGGCTGCTCTCTTGTCCCGAGCAAAAGGCGACAGAATGAGAGGACTCAGCCTCAGGCTGTGCCAGGGGAGTGTCAGGGTGGACATCAGGAGGAATTTCTTCATGCAAAGGGTTGTTAAATGTTGAAATGGAGTGCCCAAGGAAGTGGTGGAGTCACCATCCCTGGAGGAGTCCAGGAAATGCCTGGACATGGCACTAAGGTGACAAGATGGTGATCAGTCAGTGGCTGGGCATGGCCTTGAAGGTCTTTCCCAGCTTAAAAGATTCTGTGACTCTGTGTGACTCTGTGGTCTCCAAAGCTGTCTCAGCTGAAAATAAAGAAATGCTCCACTCATATTGCTTGTGCATCACCTACATTAACACTTCACTGGATTTCTCTCCTCAACTCTTGTGCCATGAAGGAGGAGACTCCTCTGGTAGGGGTTTGGAGCTCTCTTTCCCTTGCCATGTGGCCTTTATGTCAATGGATCCACTGCAAGAGATCTCAGAGCACTCCAGTCCTGAACAGCACTTTGTGTACAACATCCAAACAGAGTATAGGAAAGCCCTGCTTCAACTTGGAATTATTCCATGTTTATTATCTTTGAGATATTATTTGTTGGATATAACACAGTTTGTTGATACCAATTAGCTGACCCTGATCCAGTTAAAACTGGAATGTCAGACACATGGTAGAGTTTTCATGACCTTTTCTAAATGAAGAGTTGGTTTCATGCATTGAATATTTGAGAACGTGATAGTGTGAGATTCTGGTTTTTCATTCTTTTTAAGTTTTCCCAAAATAGAAAGCAACACTTAGGAAAACCTCTGTGGTATTTTTCTTTTTCCTTTTAATTGTGCTCAAAATTTTTCTGTGGGAAATAGAAATAGAAAAAGCCTTGCCTAATAATGTAAAAATTCCTTCCTGTTCCATACAAAGGCTTGTTGATGCAGATTTATCCTTTTTATGTGTGTATAGTTCCATGTCTAGGAATTGTGAATAGCCACAGAAGACATGGAAGGAAAAAAAAAAGTCTTTTGGCACCCAGTGCCCAATTTTTTGAGCAGAAAAGCTCCGTCTGCACAAGGATTACAGACATTAGGGACCATTTTCTGCTGCAGAAGTCAATTGGCACAATCTGAACAGATCTACGATATTAAAACAAATATTAAAACATAAAATTAGACTACATGACTACTTGTGCTCTATTGCCCTTCCCTGGACTCTCTTCAACCCCTCAATGTCTTTCTTAAAGTGGAAGGCCAAGGACTGGCCCCAGTACTCCAGGTGCTCCCTCACCATGCTGACTCCAGATGGCCAGGTAAAGTTCTTGTCCTGTGTTCCTCTTTGTTTTCCTCTTTGCTCTTCTTGAGATCAATGTTAAATTCCCATTGGCTTTCCCAGGGGGAGAGCTGGATCTACCACAGCTGGATCTACCACAAGTAGATCTACTATATGTACAACACTTTTAATGCTTGAAGGGTCAGTAAACTCTCTCATTTATATATGAAAAGACACACATCCAAGTGACCATTTAAGTCTTTTCCTTCCTGATTAAGACCTGAATCACTGAGGTAGTTAATATATACAATAACCTCTGTGCTGTGCCTCTACCCCAAGGAAAAATGACTGTGATTCATAAGGTCCATTATGTGCTACATTTGGCACATGGTCAACAGTGCTACCCTTTCAAGAGCCAGGATAAAGGGTAATGGAATGGAAAATTTCCTTTTACCCCATTGCTGGGTCAGTCTGGGTGTATCCCATGTATTGACTTGCAGCCAAGAGGCAGAGTGTGTGTCTTCAAATCCCATGGCCTTTGGGAATTTCTGAAGGGAATACTACTGGCACAAAGGAAAAGGAAACAAAGTAATGTTCAGCGACTTGAAAGAATTCTTTTACTTCCTTTAGTTTTTCTTTTCAATTGGTCTTTCCAAGTTCTCACTAAAAGCATGATTCAATCAAAGGCTGTCTTCCTTTTTAATGCTAAATATGTAGGTTGAAAAGTACATATTGTCTGGAATTTGGGGTTACAGATGAAAACCATTCACCTTCCATTGACAATGCAATCAGTGCCTGCCATTAGAACTTGGCCTGATTTAAGAAGATTGCACAAATTTTCTTTGAATAATCCACCAAAATCAAAGAGGATTTTTTTATTCAGTCCTGAATTTTCATTGCCATATTCCAGCTATTATCTATTTTTATCTCAGACCTGGTAAAAATCTTTCCCCCAAAATGCCTGTCTACCCTGTCATGCAAGGCAGTCCAACAGCTGTGCCAACCACAACATCACATCTGCAGGCTTGGGCTCCTTGATCAGCTGTTGCTTTCCAGGATTCAGCTTAAGACAGAAAACTTAGAACATTTGAGAATGTGAGTTACTGAAAATGAGTATTTTCAGCAATTTAACATTCATTACAAACTGTACATTTGCCATTGCTGCATTATTAAAATTGGAGCCAAGGCTGTATGGATCCACTGGCTGTTGAATAGTCAAACCAACAGGCTAATTTCAAGAATTTTGTGCAAAAGAAGCAGTGATGAATGATAATGATTTATTAAACTGTGGCAGAAAACAACTGGACAAAAAATACCCCAACATTTTGAAGAGTGTCCAACCATCAATACTTCTGTTCAAGGAACCAGGCATTACACATCAGGAAAAATGGCACCCAAGATTTGTCCTTGGTTTTTTCCTTTTAGTTTTGCTGCATTTGCTACAGGCAGAAGCAACATCACACTCACTTCCTGAAAAATGCTGTTCCCTTGTCTTTTCTTAAGCTTTCTACTAAATTCTCTGCTTCTCTGTCTCTCTAAAATATTGTGCCTGGCCTTAGGAATGTCTTTATCTCTTTCCTACTGCATGCTAGGCCATATTCCATTCAGCTGGCCTGATCCATATGCATTTCTATTTTCCAGATAATTACATTGTTCTACTTGTATCATTAATTTTAATGTTGCTGTTTCTAAGAGGGTTTTCCTACCTAACTGATTTCCAGGTTTTCTTTTTTGAATTTTTCTGAGATACTCAGTTAGAGGAGAAGGCAGCAAACCTCTTCTTTCCTAATCATAATCTCCAGTTTCTGAAACCTTGAAGGCTTTCTCATTACTACTCCCAACTAAAAGCATTTAAAAGTCATTATTTTCCTTCTTGATGTTCTGTAGCAAAAAAAAATGGTTTTCTCCATATACAAATTCCAGGTTTGAAGTAATGTCATCAAGAAAAGAGGAATCCACCCCTTCCCACCATCATTTGTTTCAACTCATAGTCAAGAGTTGTGCCCAAAGCAGATTATCCTACTTTTTATTATTTATTATATTTATTATTTATGCTCTCTGTTTGTGTACCCCAAACTCAGTCTCCTCTGAAAGATCTGCCAGAATCCATAACTGGACACAGTGACTTTTTGTTCTGGGATGGAGGACAAATGCTCACACTCAGCTGGTCCTGGAAAAAGGTGTTGTTGTCTAAAGTGAGGAGCCAGCTGCCATTGCTTAACCTGCTGGTGTGTGTTGGTGTCTCCCCACACCAGGGCAAGGAGGCAGCTCAGACTGGCTGGGGGTGGGTGTGCCCAGGCTGTGGGTCCATGGCCTCCTCTATCAACAGAGGACCAAACTCTGGAAGCCCCAAAAGCATGGGAGAATTTTTCTGGCTTTCTGAGTACTGCAGCAAAACCTCCAAAAGCAGAAATGGAACCTTCATGGAGACCCTGAAAACATCTTCTGGGAACTGGTGTCACTTCATTTGGTCATTGTCTTCCAGCTAGCACCCTAAAGGACACTTGCACATTAAATAAAAGTATTCCAGCTCAGCTTTGACCCCATCTAGTTGGCAGTACTTTTAATACCAATGCTTGAATGAACACAGTCTTCACTGGTATCCCTTGAAGTTTATTTATACCTCCTTTGCTGCTGGCATACACTTGGTCCCTATTAACAGCACAGGAGAAAGGAAATTTAGTTATGTCTAGCAAAGGGGTTTTTCTCTGCCCAGTAACTTCCACAGGCTTGGGAATCTAGATTTTTCTCTTGCAGAAACCCTGCCTTGCCAAGAATCCTTCTTTTATTAATACAAATCTGTCAGAGGTTTCACACCATTCCTAATTTGAGTGAACCTGACCTCACAGGAGCTCAAGGCTCATTTGGCATTTGGAAACAGAACAACCCCCTGTCCTTCCCTAATTGTTCCACAACTTCCTTTTCATCCAGTTGCCATCCTTTAATAAGTAAAGGAACTTTACAGGAAGGTAAACAAATATAATAAACCAATCTTTTTGAAGATGAACTGTGCCTTCTTTTTATTTTTTTCTTCCTGTAAGTCTTCAAGACTGAAATTCGAATAAACAGCTCCTCATAAGATATCTCCTGTCACTTCTTATTTGTTGGAAACATTTTTTTCCTGTTGTTATATCTTTCAGCATTTACCCAAGCCAGAAAAATGCTGCTTACTGACATTAACAGGCTTGCAATATTTAAGTAAAGCATATAAGCTATTTAGAAAAAACAGGTTGACAACTACATTTCAAAAATGAGACTGTAATGTAATAAAAACATTATCCTGGCTTGTGTCTGATCAGGGAATAAGAAAATGAATGAAATATTGCCACAAATGAGAACTGGGAGAATTTTCCAGAGAAGGGAAAAATAAAAGTGGAGCTAGAGAAAAACAAGGCAAAACCTTCTGAAAAGGCCATGTTTGACTACAAGAATTTATGGCTTCTCTTCTTATCTCAATGCACCCTCTGTGAAAACACTGCCCAGAACAAACCTGAATGATTTGTCAGCTGCCCACTAAACCCTTTTTCTTCAAAGGGCTTAGCCACAGTTACATGTCCATTGTATTTCCACAGAATGGAGCATCCATGTTTCAAACAGCAGAGCTTAAAACACCCCTGAAAGCATCCCTGGCACTGATGTTAGCAGCAGTAAATGTGGCAGACTGAGGATATATTCCCAGCAGGGCTGTGACTGTGCTTAATATAGGTCCCTATAAGCCCACCTGTGTGGGAACAAATCTGTTACTTGGTGATGTCTCTTTCTACTCAGCCATTCAGGTGCAAACCCTTCTCTTGCTGTCACTCTTGGTGAGACACAGCTTTTCTGTAAATAGCTCTGCAGGCTGGTTTCTTCTTTCTGCTCCTTCAAATCCTGCAGCAAAATCTCTGGGAGCAACAGGCTCTGGCACCAAAAGTGGGTGAAGTTTCTGATAATCAACATGACTTTTATTATGCTGTGCCACACCTCTGTGCCATGCATCCCTTCCTGGCATCAATCCCAGCAGCATCCCTGGAGGGCTGTTTGTCTTAACCCAACCTCTTTATACAGATGGAAGAGAAATGAGAAATTGGAATCTGCAGTTACCTAACAGAGCCAAAGGGCTACTGCCCTGTCCAGCTACATGGACCAGTCAAACTGACACCAAAACTGAGAGGAGTTTTTGGAACAAAGGCAGTTCCCTTAGGAGATGGATAAAGTGGCAGCCAACAAAAAAATGACTGTATTGGAGTGCAGCCAGAATATTAGTGAGCTGCAGACAGTTTTGCTTGCCTGTCTTTGAGAGTCACTGTGACCTTGGAAGAGTTCTCAATGGCATGAAGCTGTCCCACCCTTCTATGCACAGGACAAGAATAAAACAGATGTTAAGCCAGCTTGGTGTGCTTGTTTTTCTGCTCTCAGAGTGCAGCCAGAGCATATCCAGGTTTCTCTGATGGTGCAGTGCCCCAGCAGTGGGGCATCAGGAAAAGGGGTGGGTGGTGAGTGTGCAGCTCCTGCACAGGCACTTGGCAGACCACAAAAGAGAGCTTGGTTTGACCAGCAATTTCATTTTGCTCTTTTAAGCCTCTAGTTCAGTTCAACACACCATGGAAAGGGGCATCTTCATCTCCTTGCTCTCTTCTCCAATGAAACCTGGCTCACTGTCTGCTCAAAGATGACTGTGATTAATTAGAGCACTAATGCCTACCAATTCCTATGCAAAACTCCACATGACTAAAATCCAGTGCATATTTCACACCTCTGGAAGATTATGAATTGGATGAGAATGGAACAGGAATAGAAAACTTCAAAGCTACAAAACTTCAAACTCTCTCATTTAAAGCTGGCAGTTTTATCTCTGTCATTCACGATATCTGTAGCCTTTATTCCACTTCCTTTCAATAATCATCAAGACTTTGATATCTTTTTCCTGTTATCCCCAAATCTACCTTGCTGTACATGTGGATAGAGCAGCAAACTGCTTGTAGAGTATCATTTTCTTCTTTTTTTTCTGCTTATTCTTCTTTCTTTTTCCTGCTGATTTTCTTCTTCATGTAGTAGTAGTTCATGTGGGTTCCTGAGATAGGCACAGAAGTACATCCTGTGGCTATTGATTTATACAAAACCCCAAACACCTTTCCAGGCACTCCACTAAGGGATTTCAAAACCCACACAATTATTCCAGGAGAAATTCTAAGTACTGCAAGATTCATCTCTATTTAAATGAAGGAATCCCTTGCTTTATTTAAATGAATTAATCCCTTGCTAAAAGACTTTTCTTTCACCATGATAAGGAAGAACAGTCCTATGAAATAATTCCAGCAAAGACTGATCCCATAGTTTGAGATACTGATCCCTAAGAGTGAATTTGGCAAAGACAAAATTCAGAGAAGTAGAAATTGAGCCTCCCATCAAAATGAAAAAAAGTTTGCCTATGGTTTTGGGGTAGAGTTTTCAAGGTTACAGTCTAGTTCCTTGGACAAGAGCTCTCCCTGCATAAGAATATTTATTGGAAATGTATGGATAGGCATCTCACTTTCTCCTCCTCAGTCTCTTCAGAGAGGCCACTCACTTTGTCTAAACAGCTCAATAGCAACTGGACCAGAGAAAAATAGAGAAATTGACAGTACAGGCATGTGACCAAGAGTCTTTGAAATACAGCAGACCTGATCAAAACCCTTTTCCAACAGGAGGGAGAGAACCCTTGGACCTCCATCATTCCCTTGTTCTGTGTGCACCCTGCACTACTCAGCCCCCTGGATCCTGAGTAAATCTTTCAGAAGTTGTGATAGAAAAGGGGGGAAACATCATATTACACTTGGTATTTAGGTGAGTCTGACATTTGACTCCTACTGGAGGTGTGCAGCCTTGAAGTCCATCACATCTTTCCCTCTGACTGTCATATTTTAAGAAAAAAAAAATTCTGAAAAATTATTTTTAACCAATATTGCTGGAATCAAAATTTGTCCCTATCCATCAGCAAAAAAATCAAAATTAGAAAATTAAAAATATAATGATCCAGAGGAACAAGATCAGTATAATCCACTCACTTCAAACTTTGTCCAATTGAGTCATTCCACTTTCTAATTTCATTATTGTTCTTTTTGACTGTTAAAACTAAAGAGAAAGAATTGGGGGGAAAAAATCTAACACAAAACTTAATTGTTGTTGACCACCCTGAAACATCCTAAAAGGGAATTGCTTTCCAGAAGGTGAATATCCATCTGCTTTAAACATTAGGTCCCTAGGAGAAAACTTGCATTTCACACCACCATCCTTTCTACATGCTGAACGCCTGGGAAAATGGCAAATAAATGGTAAAACTGGTAAAACTAAAGATGGAAAAATGGTAAAACTAAAGAAGGATTCACACAAACTTGTTTTCTTGTTACACAGCAATTTTATGAGCCTATTTCTGGCCCAGCCAGATCCCCACAAACCACAGCCCTGCACTCTCAGGCAGTGCAGCTGTAGCCAAGCTGGGCTTTTAAAATCTCAGGGTCAGCCCAAACCACTGACTCTGAGACTTGGGACTGCTCCAGCACCACATCAGGGAAGCATTCATGGTTCACAGTATTTTATACCTGAAAATCAAAGTCAGATAAAGAACAAGTCTTAGTTTAATACAACAGTAAAACCAGTAATTCACATTGGGATTCAAACCCCTGTTTCATTTCTAACTGCAAACCCTGACATCCACATGTGGGTGTTAGATGCACCAGAACCACTGTTTTTTTTTTAAATCCCCATTCAATTCTTTTATTTTCAGCTTCAACTCCAGAAAAAGCTTACCATAAGCAGAAATCTCTTCGTTAATCTCCAAGTCTCCATGGAGAGTGCATCTGTTATGGTGCTCCCTCTGATCTTTTCATTTTCCTACTGATCTAAAAATAAATATTTGCTCATAATTTATTTTAAAAAACCAGTTTCTTTTTCAAGATATCAGAGTAATGTCTGTGAAAGAAAGGGGAAGAACTCTGTTCTTTTATTCTGGCTTTGAAGAAAGCTAATAGAAATAACACCTGATTCACTCAGAGAACTATTTTAAAGCCATTTCTAAGCATGACCTTCAAAGAAAGACAAAATGCCTTCTTCAGTGCCTGCCATGGGATCTAAAGCTGCCTCAATGAAATCAAAGTGCTCTGTTTTGCTGGCCCCATAGGATGTGGGCAGGACCACCCCTCCCTGGGGTCATTAAAACCAGTCAGTTTGAGCATCCCTGAATGCTTTTTCAGGTAACACTCTTTATGTCCCCTCTGTGGGACAAGACCCTGCCAGGAAGAGCTCCTGCTGCTCCTACAGAAAAGTCACTTTGTGCTTTGCCTTTGTGTGATCAGGGAGCGCCTCTGCACAGTCAGCCAGCAGCCCAAATTCTGCTGCTGGATGAAAGCTCCCCCCACATTTCATGATGAGCTGCCAGGACAAAGCACATCCCTCCCTTTGCCTCGTGCTCTGTGTTCTACACTGGGGTGTTTTACTTGGTGCCAATTCCAGCTCCTGCTTCCTGAAAAAACATCTGTAAATATGATCCTTTCATCTTCTCCGTGCTGCCTGTGGGCCCTACGATCTCCCATCAGGTTCCCCCTCTTCCAGGAGGAGTCCATTTAATCTGCCATTGTACAGAAGCTTTTCCCATGTTTTTTAACTTGTTTTTGCTGCCCTTAGCCCGTTCTTTCCCTCCTCTGCCATTTCCTGGGACAGTGTGTTGGAGCTGTGAATGAATGGTGCAGATGTGGTGTGCCAGCACTCCTGGCAGCAGCCTGGCACTCTTTCCAGCTCAATCCCAGTTCCTCCTACCAAGTTTTTTACAGTAGCTGAGCTCTCTGTGTGGGCAGAGTAAAATGGGATTGAAACACGGCCAAGCCCAGCCAATACCACCCAGCACTCAGGTTTGCTCTGATGGAATCTGTGGTTTCTGAGCCTTGGCTGGTCAGATTTACAGACAGGTTACTGCTGAGGGGGACAGGGTGAGTCTGGGAGGAAAAGCCTCCACCTGCCTGTATCTCTGTACCTGCTGCCAGCTCTGCCTGGCAAGGTTTTCCACTGTGCACCTGTTGGCAGATGAACAGAAAAGAAGATGAATCCCTCTCCCCAGTTCCCAGCTCTCCTCAGAGGTCTCAGAGAAGAACAGGACAAAGCTACTAATAAGAAGGAAACCATCTCATTTTTATTTCCTCCCAGGCAAGAGCATGTTAAAAGCCTGTCCAGGTAACACTCAGCTAGGTCAGGATGCCCAAACCATGGCAGCTCCCAAATTTGATTTGTAGGACCCCTTAGACAGAGCTGCCAACTGTCTTTTGGGGCCAGGGGGAAAATAGGTGGAGACAGGTTTTTTTTCCTGTTTTTCATTAGACTTATACACTTTTTGCAGACACTCAAGTTGTAGAATCACAGAATGGTTTGGGTTGGAAGGGATCTTAAAAATCATCCAGTTCCAACTCCCTGCCGTGGGCAGGGACACCTCCCACTATCCCAGGTTGCTCTGAGCTCCATCCAACCTGGCCTTGGACACTGCCAGGGATGGGGCAGCCACAGCTTCTGTGGGCAACCTGTGCCAGGGCCTCCCCACCCTCACAGAGAAGAATTTCTTCCTAATATCTAATCTAACCCTACCCTCAGTCAGGGCAAAGAATTTTACTACAGACATGTGTTGGTTATGAACGGCAGTTAAGCAGCACCAAAAGAAGCCTTGATGTGAAAACATACAATTTTGTGATCAAAACCCAAGACAAAACCACAGGTAACACCATTGATCCATTCTCTTGCTTTATTTGAAAGCACATTCAGATAACAAAGTGCAGCAAATAAAGTCTGCCCATGATGTCATCCATCTGGTTGTGTGTTCAGGGGAATAAAAAGGGCAGAGAAGAATGAAAACCACCACTGTTGTTCCAACACAGTGACAGCAAAGTGTCCCCAGGTGTTAAGTGCAGCCAGTAAGTGAGGTTCTTTACTGCTTCATAACACAGTGTTGTATATTAATAACATATTAAGTCAGCAATAGCACTTGAGAACTCACACAGTTATTTACAGGCTCGCTCCATAAATTTTCTCTTACATTGGTGATTGCAGTTCCAGGACATTGCACTGACACACAACGTGTTGGAAACATTGATGGACACAAACAATTGAATTTTATACCATGAGTTACAAAATCAAAGTAGTTAATGAACTCTCCCACTGCTCTGACCTCTGAGGTTCATTAATCACCATACTCAGATCTTCCATTACACTTTGAGCTCCAAAGTGCTGAAAAAATTCAGTAATAAATATTCTAGGAAGTTTTTTATTAGTTTATGACAGCTTTGACTGTTGCTTACACCACCAGCCTGCTATGACTGACACTTCAGCTGTGTACTCCAGTGGGTCATTGGGCAGGTCAGGTGCATCTTTTAAGGACTATAATGAAGAACATGGAGGAAGCCAAAATCACTCAAAGCCAGGTGAAAAGTGGCCTTCAGCCTTCCTCAGCTTTGTGCTGCCAGCCAAGTTAAATCTTTAGTGCAGTCAGTTTGCTCCTCAGCAAGAAGGACCCTCTTAGCTCAAGGTCTAGCTGTTTTCATCAGAGTTGGAGAACTCCCAGACAGTGGTCAGAACATCTGGCATTGCTTGGGTCCCATAAAGCCAAAAAGACTTTTTCTCCTTTTATTTCTTTTGCAGTCTTGGAGCAGAACCCTTATTTTGGTGGGGTTGCTCCTGGTTTTTCTCATCTTTAACTGAGACAGAAGCCCACCCTTTTGCCTACTTTCCCCTTTCCCTACAGACCCAGACTCTCTGTTGTGGGTGTTGTTAACCAGGTGCAACTCCAACAAGGCTGCGAAGGCTGCTGTGGTGGGAGATGAGCAAGGCAAAGGAAACACAAAGTCCTTTTTGTACATTAGAATCTGGAAAGAGATGTAGACCATGGACTTCCAAGCAGGTGTGTGTATTTTCAGCAGGAAGGAATCTGAACCCCTAAAGAGAATAGAAATCTAATACATGACTGTGATTCCTTGCTCTACTATATTAAGCATAGACCAGTATCAGGACATTGAATGTGAATACAATACTTCTGCCAAAAAACTGAAACAATAAGTACAGCACAAGTACACAAAAAATTACACTTGAAATTATTTCTTAGTAGGACACACCTCCAGTAGTAGAAATATATTTCTATACAATTAATACACCTAAGCTTTGAGATAACAATCCTGTTGCAGTTATTTTGGGTCGGTATCACTAAAAGTCTATTGGTATCTTTGTAAATTTATCTCTATTAGAAATAAAATTCCTAAGAATGAAAATGTAGATCACAAACCACTAATATATGTTTTTCTGAAGGTAATTTTCTCGTGTAATTTCCCTGTGGTTGTTTGGTGTATTTTAATTTAATGACTCTGGGATTCCAGATTTATTATCGAATTCTCAAAAGCTCAATCACACAGCTGAAAATATTTTATTCCAACAAATTGTCCATGTCAGTAATTATAGCACTTTATTTCAGCTTGAACTGAGAGAGTTGCAGAATGATACCACTCCAAAAAGCTTATCTAATAACTCTGAAAGCAGAGCTACTTCTTCCATATAAAGTTTAACTCTGCATCTGCACATGACACTGCATTGCACCAACTTTGGATTTGAAGTTTCACTGTGGGAGGGATCTTTTGAAGCCCGTCCAGTGTAAATGATCCAGCTGTCTGTACAGCAAGGTCAGCATTCATTGCTTCAGCAGCAAAGACAGGTCCTAAGGTGAGATCCTATTTGTTAGGAAAATGCTCAGAAATCCAGAAATCAGGACGAAAAATGACTGCTTATTAACTGTTAAAAATTGCTAACTGTTAACAATTTTTGCTAGTAGATTAAATAATCTATTCTTGAGTTTCTGGTAAATCATGCCCCTCTTCTCCCCTTGAGAAGTCTTCCAAAGCCTGAATGTTCCTGTAGTTCAGAAAGTCCCATTCCAGCTTTTCCTGCCTTAGCTTCCAGCTTTGATTTCTCATTCTGTCACCTTCTGAGACTGTGAATAACTCCCTTCCTTCATCTACATTATTATTGCCTCAAAGTTATTTATAGACTGATATAATTTGCTCTCAGACCTTTCCTCTTTTAGACTACTTTGCTTAACCCTGTCACCCTCTCACCTTATCGCTGTTGCTTATACACTTTCATTTTTTTGTCCCCCCTGTTACACTTTCTCTAAAGCTTCCCTTACTCTGGGGACCAGAACTGCAGACAGACAGGCAGGTTCTCCACCTACTGATCAATCTGAGATAATGGTTTGTAATTCAGGAACGAGGATCTCCAGGTGCTCCAGGGAAATACTTTTCAGTGTTGCAGACTGCCTCCATGAATGCAAAATCCTAAGATAAGATCCCTTCCTTGATATGTTTTGCAGGATCTGTGAGGAAAGAGCAAGACTTTCACACCAGCCTCTGATTTTAGGATGCTGAGCCTCTGTGTAGCCCCTTTTAGAAACCAAAAAGGTCTTCCCATCTCTATTTTTGTACTTATTTTTTACACATACCAATTTCCTAAATGTTTCATGTTTTCACTAATGTATGATTATGCTTGATGCAATGTAAACATTATTAATCATTTAAAGTATATCATGTACCACACAGGTATCCACCATCTATACCTGAAATATGTTCTGTACAAAGTCAGGTGCAATGTTTACTTGTTATTTCACAAATTTATTAGCTATATTCCAAAAAGATTAAGAGATCTACTCCCAAAACTCCCTTTAGGACATCCAAGATACAGACCAATGGCCATGCTACTCAGAGAACCTACCAAACCTTTATCAGCAACTTTCATTGCTCTGTTGCACTCACCTGATTTGATACTGAACATGTCTCTCAGAATAGATCTCTAACAAACCAGATGGGTTTTCTTTTCTACCCAACTGACACAAAACTGCAGTGTCTCCTGGGAAAGGCTCGTTATTCATAGCTGGTGAAGCACCCTTTAAGTTCAGCAGTAAAAAAAGCATGAAAATCTGTAACTAAGCCTTGTATTTGAAAAGGTTTTGCTCTGGCTTACAGGATCAAGATCCTGTCCCCCAGCTACAGAGTGGAACAGGCATAACTGGGGAAGTGAAGATCATTCCAGGCAGTGACAAAAACAGCCCTCACTGTGTGCACAAGTGAGAGGGAACATGAGCCATCCTGAAAGGCAAAGCATGTGGATGAGAGAAAGGTCAGTCTGGGATGAACAAGAGCTCAAGAACTCCTGTAAACACAGTGATGATAATGTGGTGCTCAGCAGCAGCTCTCCAGAGAATCTGATTTCAGGCTGCTAAATGTTCTTCCTGGGGCCAGAGAACTGCAAAGGCCTGTGAAACCTGGGAAAATACAGATGTGGAGGAAACCAAGCAGACCTTCCCTGAGAGGAGAGAAGAGAAATTGGTGTTATGGTGAACATCATTTGTTGAGAGCTTCTTACCCAGGGTGGGACTCATGTGGGGGCATCCTGAGCTGGGAAATGTGACTAAAAAGTGCCAAAGCAGCTTTCCTGAGGGATGCAAATGGATGTGTCTGAAAGTTCCCTGGTGGGAGGAAGAGGTAGAAACACAAACATAAAATGAATAATGTAGAATTACAGGAGAAATAAGTGCCTGGTCATTTAGCAGCTATTCAGATTTATTCTCATGGCCAAGAACACCCTGCACAGTGGAGGTGGGACAGCCTCTAAAAGACATTGTCAGCCAAGAGAAAAGTTCCACTAGGGAATCCAGTTCACCACCATTGTGCCTGTCATTCATTAATCACACTCTCTTTGTATGAAGACACATCAATTTTCTCTTTCGCTTTCGATGCCACAAAGCCAAAAATCTTCTGCCATCAGCAGTTTTGTGCTGTGGGTGATAAATATTTTTAACAAATCACTTGTTGAGTTGGGTTCTTTTCATTTTTATTACAGGTCTAGAAATAAAATTTGCTACAGCTGCATTCACCTGCATGGACAAATGCTGCCTACTCTCTTCCAAAATCCTACAGTCATAACTTACATTTTTAGTACTTTATTTTTTTCAACTTCTGTCATAAAAGTTTGTTTAAATCTCCTATTTCAAGAGTCTCTTCAGGTATTTAAAATCTTGATATTTCTTCATTGTCAACAGATTTCCAAGTCTGCAGAAGAAGGTTTATAGTCATGCTTCATCTATGACTAAAAATGACAAATAAAAAATTTCCATATCCACATGCTTTGCATATTTTCACTATCACTTCAAAGTACAGTATTGCTCTCATTACTCTCTTACTCTCAATCTTACTGTCCAGGTCAGCTCATTATCTAAGTGGAGTCTTAGCCTGTGTCAATTACTTCCTTCAAATCATGGACAGTGAATTCAAATAGAATTTTGCTTCTTGGCAGCCCAGTCTGAATGCATAAAAATATTACATAATAAAAGATCCTAATTTGTAGCTATTATTCTTGATGGCACTATTTTCATTGAAAAATATTTAATTTAATGTTTATACATAAAAAGAGGGAATTTCTTAATATATAGCAAGGAGGATGAAATATTGAAAATGCAATAAAGAATTCTTCCTTCAGAGTCATATTCCTTACTCATTCATCACACTGAGTAGGTTTTGTACTGTTGATGCTTTGACAAAGCCCAGATCACAAAACAGCATAAGTTTGAAACTTGTAAAACATTTAGAAGATTTTTAGAACAGGAAAGTGAGAGATTTACTGTCTTTTGATGACCTCAGACCAAGGTTTCATATCTCAGCTTTATATAATAATCAATTATCAGCCTCAACACAGGCAGAGGAAGAAACTCTGTCCTGAGCATCAGTGGCAAAGTGTTATCTTTAGAACCATCTGGCTACAACCTTCAAATCAATTCAAAGCTGACCTTGAAAATTGGAATTCATAATAAGACCCCTCATTCCTCTACCACTGTGATCCCAAACAGAGCAGAAATTGTGTGAGCTGCTTTATATACAGGTGAACAAAGAGAGTGCTCCAGTTCTTCTTTGTCATTGAATCCAATGAGATCCATTTGCTCTTAGGCTCAGATCCTGCATTTAAATTAAGCACTGCTTGCTGGAATGAGCATGTCCTGCTTGATTCAGGGGAACATCTTTGACTTGAACACATGCTCAGCATAAACTTCCCTCCAACTTCTGCACAAGCTGGAGTCCTAAAGTCTCTTCTAGAACAAGATAATGTTCAGTCATGGCAAAACTGAGTTTTCAGACAACAATAGTTATGGCATTGAATTAAAAAATAAATAAATTTAAATAATATGAAAATAAATATTTCTAAGTTATATGAAACGTTTATCATTATTCTGGAAGTTCATATTTAGAGCTTACTAAACCTCTGAAGTGTTTAGGTAGCACATGTATCTAGTACATTCTCTCTAGTGGAATCCAAAAATATCTTACACTCTTTAAAATATAAAATTCAGCCCTACCACAAGTGTGTATTCACTTCTGGGATGACCCAGCAGCAATTCTGAGGAAAGTACATAATTATAACAAATAAAGAGAAAAGCTTCCCCAGTTCAAATTAGAGGAAGGGTTCATGCACAAACTGTGAGTTGATCTACCCCTAAACCTGGCCAGAATGGTGAGCAATTCCTACAATTTCACCAATAATGTTGCTCCAGCTAATCTCATTTATGGGGCCACTGTACATCTGATTTACACCTTAGTTATGATAAACACCTATAGATACAAACAAAAGTTTGCCTGGGTGAAGAAAATAATAAACCTGCAGGAAGATGCAGGTGAGGTTGTTAATTGTCTTCATAACCAAGTGTGCAAATGTTGTAAAAGATGCCTTCTGCTCTGGATCAGTTTGAGGGCATGATTTGCTACCATAGTTAAGAAATAAGCTGTTCTTATGCTGAAAGATCTGTAGAAATTAAAGACTCAATTTATGGGGAAAATTAACACAAAACTGTGTATAGGTAACATGACAAGTCCTTGTATCCCTGCAAGTTCTCTTCATATTTATTCAAACTTCCTTTGCTAAAGCTTTGCAGAGGAGGAAGCAAAACTTTCCTCTACTCAGCTTAGGAAATTCAACAAAATTCTGCTACGTGGTCTGAATATCACTTGATAAAATAGCAGAATTTGATAAACTGCAGAATGAGAGTGCTGGGACTCGCCAACAAACATCAGATTAAACCTTTATGACATTACTGTATAAAGCAATATTAACATCACCATGGATCAGCTACAAAAGGAGTTCAGTTCAGTGTGGCAGGAAATGCATGTTAAACACAATTCTGAAACAACAGTAGGATAAATTAATGTTAAACAGGAAATATTAAACAGGAAAGTAATTGAAACTCTTTCACAAATGCTTTCTTTCCTTAAAGGAACAACTCAGAAGAAAGCTTTGCCCTTGTAATGCTGGGGGTTTTTAACAGTCAGCAGAAATCTGTGTGGGAGACTCTTTGATTTGCAATTAACTTATTTTTAATAGAATCATATCCTTCTTGAAGAAATTACATAGAAACATCAAAATCATTATTTTAAGCTTTAAAAATCTACTTTTACTGAAATGTTAATTTTTGATCTGTAGTGATGCCTCCACCTTTAGATAAATCCAAGGGAGAAAAAGGAGATAATAGGAATAGTTATGGCACCTGTCCAGCACAACTGTTTCAGCTGCCTCACTCTCAGGTCATTTAAGACACATTGCTTTTCTGTTGAATGCATTAGGAACTTACAGAACTGCATTCTCTCAAATAGTTACTAATCCTCATCCTTCCAGGACTTAGTGCTTAAAAATTACTCTGCAGCTGCCCTTTGTAAAGACTCCTGTTAGCAGTGCTGTGACCCTTCTCACAAACACACCAGTTTTGAATCTGCTTTCATGGTCTGGATTGAGAAACATTTTGCCATTTTATATCTCATTAATTGATCTCATAAAAAATCATGATGAGTAAAATACACGGTGAAAAATTCAGTTATCAATCAAGAGGTTGAATCTTGTGATGTTATTGCCATCATATTTCATTGTAATTTTGTCCAGAGAACGATAAAAATGTGTGAAACATTGGTTTGCTCAGTGTGGTTTGGGCTGACTTCGTTTCAGTTCTGCTTTTTTATTGCAAAGTTGTTCATAACTCCTAAATGAATCTGCAATTTGAGCAAGAGACCTTTCCCCTCTCATTCACAGCTGAGTAAGGATTTGTTATTCTATATCTCATGAAGTGATCTGTGTATGAGTGTGGCACTTCTGACGTTGCCTTGACTAAACACAAAATATTTCTGAGTATTGAAGGGCTGAAGTCAAAGTGTGTTTGAGGCAGCTTGTAGCCTCATGATTTGGAGATACACTCACCAGGGAAATCCAGTCAGCTGATGTTTCCCCACTGTGCAATTCAGAGCCCTGGTAAGTGAAGCTCCAACTCAGATTTGTCCTCTAAGGAACCCTTTCTCTCGTGCTCCAGGGCTCCAGTGACTGCAGCAGGAATTTAGGGAGATTAGCTTTGGTAAACTAAAACTGACCTTTATGAATACTTTCTTTCCCCTGAGAGAGAATATCATCCAAACTATCATTTCTGTTAGTGCTAAGAATAACAAAAAAAGGGCATTTTAAAGCATCTGAAGTAAATGAAAACTTTTAATAAAAACAAACTTTCTCTGTTTCTTCTTCCTCTGAGTACTTAGACTGTTTGCCCAACTCTATTTTGGTCAGGATGGAAAGACCTGTACATTGCACATAGGGAGTAAAATAAACCTGTCACCATGTTTTAATTCATTTACAGGAAGAGGAACTCGAGCCAGTCGTGTTGTTTGCCATCAGGTTTGATTTGCTGCACGTGAGATGAGCCCTCATGCCTCCAGCTGGGTCTCGTCCATGGCTGTCGAGTCCCTGTGTGCAGATATGGTGTATGTCCTGTGGGGCACAAAGGCACAACACTCATTTTGGTCACACCAAGCTGGAGATTCTTCCTGCTTCTGGGAAGTGATTCCTCCAGGGCATTTTGTTCACTGCACGGGCCTAGGGAAGCCTGCTTGCATTCAGCTTGCATCCTTCAGAGGTTAAACACAAATCCAGCTACCAAAAATCTGCTGAAGGATGCTTTGGATTTGTGTCCCATTTGACTAAAACTGCAGAGGGGATTTTGGCAAACTATAAATTTGATACCTCAGACATTTACAACATATATAAACTCTGTATGTTCTGCAGATGAAATGAACCATGATTATGGAATGATCTCAATGCAAGATTATGGAATGATCTGCTATGAGAAGCTGTGGAAGCTCAAGATTGACTCACTGAGCAGCACACCAAAAAAATGCAGGAATTGGTAAGGGAATAATATGAATGATAAAATGGTCTTTCATGCTCCTGTCGAGGCCTTTGAAGCAAATTATTGGAATTCTATTGTTTCACAGTCACTTTATGTGTGGTATGGTGTTTGTGACAGTCTACACTGCCAGGTATTAACCTGGCATATCCATCATTACCTCCTTGTTCAACCACAAAAGTGAGGTACTTGTCTGGCATAACACAGAACTAGAAGCACCTTTCCTCCAAGTGCATAATTAGTGTTTTCAGGAATTCCACAATTCAACCTTTTGTCTGAAGGTTGTAAATAAAAAAAAAGGAGACTTTCCTATGAGACAACTACAGTTTGATTTGTCTGGTTTGAGGTGGTATGAATGGTATGGTTTGAGGTGGTTTTCTTGGTATGAATGGTACCTGCTGGGTAGTTGAGGACCTATTGTTCCTCCCTGCTGATTCTGTGGCTGAAAGGCATAGGTTAATTATGGAAGGAATTAACAAAATTCTCTTCCATTTGCTTCACTGGCAACAGAGGTCATCAACACCTTCTGGAGGAAATTCATATGATGATGTGAAAGAAAAGGATCAGGAAGACAGGACTGATCCAAAACCCATTAAAACCAATGGGACTTTTTTCCAAACTATATCAGTGGAGTTGCAGCTGGATCTAAAAGTAAGCACTGTCTCCTTGCTTCTCCTTATACACCTCCAGTCACTTTACAAATGCCCATGGCAAGAAAAATCCCAAATCAAAATGGTCATGGTCAAACCCAAGAAACAAGATTCAATGAGCTGTGATTCTTGGTAGATCTTAGTTTGGAACATGGCGTTCTTAAAGGTATCCTACTGCCCAAAGAAGAGATTACCTCGATTTCTTCAAGGAGTTCTTGGCCCTCAGCCCTCCTGGCCGGCAGCAGGCAAACTTGCAGTCGATGACCTGGTAGATGATGGGGTTGTACATGGCCGCTGACTTGGCAAGCAGGGTGGGTACCACGGAGAACTGGATGGGCACCGAGCCGGGCCGCCCGAAGGCTGACCAGACGGACACCAGGGCGTAGGGGATCCAGGCGACCAGGAACCCTGCGCAGATCAGCATCGCCACCTTGGGAGGGCAGAGAGGAGAAACCCCGGGTTGTGCAGAGCACACGGGCCCTGCCAGGGCGGCCCAGAGCGGGCAGAACGCAAGGGGATTGCGCTCCACTGAAGGGAGGAGAAAAGGGATACCTTGCTTCTTCATATAAATTCGATGGGAACAAAATCCGCCTCTTTATCTCGTGCCTGTGACTCTTTTGCCTGACACAAAGCTGTTAATGAGTCTGCTGACAGACTTTTAAAAATGCAGTAAAGTCTGGCTAAATATGAGGAAACTAAATGAGATTTCAGAAAATAACAATAGCTTGATATTAAGTTAAAATTATTTAAGGAGGGGATTCCTTTCGAAACACAGAATATCCTTTTTAGGATAATGTACTGATAATAGCAGAGCTGCAAAAGTTCTTGAAGAAAGATCTTTTGAAAATTGGGAATTTAGCTGAGAGTGAGAATGCTAGTAAAATGTCTAGATTTATTTATCCTAACACATATCATGGATTTGCACTCCATTAGAATATGTAGATACTTTTAAAAGCAAATTTATGTTAAATATTTTAGTTGTGATAAATGAGTTCCTGACAAATTAATAAGTGACCTCCTTATAATGTAAGGAAATGTAACCATAAGAAAGTTTAGTATAAGCACCAAAGAAAAACTGCTTGGGACCAAAATTTGTGATTTATATACTTTACTTGAACCAGCCTGTCTGCACTCAGTCACAGCCTGATATCACTTCAAAAGATGCCATGCCATCATAAATACTGAAAAACATCTGCCTTTATACTGCTGCCATCGACAGATTATTGCTGCATCCACACTGGTGGCAGCACATGTGCACTCGTTTGGAATTAGGCAATTATCAGGATTAGATTACCAAAAAACTTCACCAGAAAGCACAAGGGGTTTGGCCATTGCATAACCTTTCCTGCAGCCTGTTTTTTTTGTTGTCTGTCACTGAAGGAACAGTGCAGGTGAGCTAAGGGTCTCAAACACAGCCTACTTGTTATAAATTGTGCTGTGGAGTTAAATGGGTTAATTATAAGGGAGACTAATTTTCCATATTTATATTTATTCCAACATTATTTTCTCCAGTGTAGATCCAAGACAGGAGGAAAGATTACTGGTGCTGCAACTCAGACCACACTGAAGTTTTACATGATATTTCCAATATGCAAAAAACCAAAAAAATCTGCAAAAAAAGTTTCCATTGCTCTTCAAAGGAAATTTGCTGAATAACCACAAAAAAAAAAAGGTAACAATTTGAAACATCCTTTTGAAAGGCAAGTGCAGTTGTACCAGCTGTACTGGCAGCACTGGCTGTGCAGGTACATAGCTGAGATTTTCAGATATGTTTAGACATAATGTCCCTTATTGCTGTATGTTATATAACTCTCAGTTCAACTCACAAAAATTGTAATAAAATTCGATCAGCCAAGCAAAACTTGCTGTTTGTCTCGCTCTTGGCATGCTTACAGAGTTTGGTGAATCTTTTACAGCTAAGGAATCTGATTTTGTTCAATATAAGCCTTTGTTTTGAGAGATTTCCTGGCACAATAACCAGGATCAAGGATTATGGTTGTCAGCACTGCCAAACAGAAAATAGATTCAATCAGAAAGGGAAAACAGGATATTGTGTGAAATGGAAAATTAATTTTAGCACTTCAGCATTTTTATCAGCAGTTCATGGCTGTGCCTAAATAATAAATTATTTGCATAAAAACAATTTCAGTGTCACAGGACCGATTTTGGTTTATATCTTCATTAACAGAGGATCGTAAACAGTCTGAAAGTTTTATTTCCCTGCTTCAATAATCTGCTCTCTATTTTTTTTCTGTTATAATTCTTATGCACATCAAACACCTTAAATTAGTCTTTACAACTGTTTCTGAAAGCAATGTGTGTTTTATGGTGAGGAGCAGGCCCACAGGGAGATGATGTGACTTGTAAGGTCAGAGTAGAAAGCTGTGGCAGGGCTTCAGAGTGAATCATGATCTCAGGGACCCAAGTGTTCTAATCACACAATTGAGTTTCCCCTCCTGTTTTTTCCCCATCTTGACAGTAACAGGGGAGAAAGCTACAAAAAAACACCTTCAGAGCATCACATTATTGTCTCCAAATCTGCTTCTCTGACCCAACACAGCAAACTGAGGAAAGCATTCCTACCCACCTTGGTCAGCTTCATTTCAAGTATGTGGCTGTTCTGAATCCTGGTGTCGTAGTGAGCGACTTCTTTGGTGGATGATTTGACTTTTAAAATTATTTTGACGTAGGAGAAGACAATCACAGCAGTTGGGAACAGGAGGCAGAAGAAAAGGATGCTCAGAACAAAAGCCTGCCCAGCCACTGAAGCCTGTGCCAGCCACCAGTCCAGCGTGCAGGAGGTGCCGAAGGGCTCGGGGGCGTAGCTCCCCACCCCAGCAAAAGGCACCGTAGCCCAGAACGTGGCGTAGGCCCAGATTATTGCCAGGCAGATAAATGCGTGGTGTCTCTTAAGCCAGGTACCTGGAAGGAAATTCAGGAGTTACAAGGTCACACCCAGATGTTTTTGGCATGCTGGAATATGCCAGCATCCATCCGGCCTGGATGTGGCTGTGAGGAATCTGGTCTGGCGGGAAGCTGTCCCTGTGGGGCCTCGGCAACTGGATGGTCTTTGAGGTCCCCTCCAACCCAAACCATTCTGGGGGTCTGTGAAATATGAGTTTGTTTGACTGTTTGACAGCTCTGGTGTGTTCATCTTGGCTCTTTGCAGGTGTCCATAGTGACCCTGAGCTCACCTTTTGCCTCATGAGAGTGAACTCACACGGAGGGCCCCATCTGTCCTTAGGTCAGATCTTTGCTTTAAGCTGTGATGATTTACAACTGGGAAGAGTCCAAACTAAAGCAATCCAAACAACCAGCTCAGCAACACTCATGGAAATCTTGTCCAGTAATTTAAATTCTTTAATGTAGCTTAAGTTTTTTCCTATTCTTTCTCTTCTGTTACCTGTCTAAAGCTTAATCTCAGTGACTGAAAAACAAGGCTTTACAGTGGAAATTAGAAAACTAATTTTACTTTTTCATTCTTTGCCAGTACAGAAAATCACCACATGTGTCCTGTCAGAAGTATCTGTAATATTTCATGTATCCTTGCCTTTTTTTTAAATTAAATGCAAATAGAATTCCTGGTGATCACAACATTGTCTCTGTGTTCATCTTGCATACAGCTCTATTTCATCTGGAAGAAGTTCCAGTTTGCAGGGTTTTCATCATCATCTACATGTTCAGCATGTAGGACTCAGATAGGACCAACAAATTTAAATCTTTAATTTTTGCAGAAATTTGGAATATGGTGTTATAACAGCTCCTTCCATCTTGGAACCTCCAACTTATTTTCAGTGTCTGACTCACAGAGGAGTTTTCACTCACTTCACACCAACATTAAGGAGATTTAGAGTGGTTTCAGAGTGACTTAAAACAAAACCAAAGGAAAGAAACACCTGTAATTTGGATGTGTCCAGTGTCCCTTCCCAGCTGATTTTACATGTCCAGATCATTGGAAGGAAAACAAACACTGCCTGACAAATGATATATTCATGTATGATGCTGAGAGACAGAAAGGTGGTTTCTTGTGTTCAGGGGTGGAAAAACAAAGCAGCAATAGCATGAGTATTAAAAGGGAAGCATTTTTTAACCACCTAGACTGAGCATGATAAAAATGTTTGTTTATTGCTATCCATCATTTTGGATGGACCACCATGAGCAGAGCCCTTGAGAATAAGGATTTTGAAGCATTTTCTCTCCCATGAACTAGGATGTCATGTTAAACACCACAGCTGGTGGAATGAATGCAGCCAGCCATTAAATATTCACTTCAGCTCACTAAGTCTGTGAAAAATTGTCTGTGATTTGGGTTGCCACTGAATTATTTTGATAAGACTTCAATAGAAACAAACTGAAATCCTGCTTAATATTCTTGGTGTATCTAAAACTCAGTTAAGGAGACCTCCTCTGCACTCCCATTTAGGGAAAAACTATGGACAGGCCAAGATCTATGATACCACATCTTAGCACAGTACCACAGCTTCTATCTGCTTGCACAGGCTGGCTTACTTACACTCCCTAGCTGCAGATATTCCTTACAACTTAACATGATCAATATTATATGTCATTATACAGAAATCTGTTGTGTCCCTCGAGTCACATGGGCAAGGTGTTTATTACTTGTAAAGTCACCTTGAGCATTCCCTGTATTTGGATGGGAATTTATTCCCTTACAATGCAAGAACATCTTTTCTAAACTGTGACAATATCATTTAACTGGAAAGAATGAGGCATATAATACACCACATTCCAGAGGTACAAGGATATTGATGGATTTGGTGGTAACACCTTACACTGCTAAATTAATTTCGTCCTCTCAGGTTCCATTTCCATATTTGAGAGATGATTTCACATTATGACTTATTGCCCTTCCAAATCTTTTAGGTGTTTTAAATAGCTTGCCACACACCACAGAGGAATTTAGGTCTCTAATAAGGAATATTTCTATGTGGTGGTCCATAAGACCCTGCAATTCATGCAGTACTTGCATCTGTTAATGCTAATAGGCCTTGATAGACATAAAGTGATTTATCTATGAGGGGTTACAAAACCTCATGGCTTAAGCAGACAGCAGAGGGTGTTATGTCCAGCAAAATTAATTTAACTGGGATTTCTCAGATCATACAAACATGTTTCTCTTATCTGTGTATTCCCCTCTATATTTAACAAAAGCATTCTGAAGAGCTTAATTATGATCTCAGTGTAGTAAACTGTAGCACCTAATAGAGTTTTCTACACTCATGGATAATACAGTTATCTCCATATAGATAAATATTTGTCTTACCATAGGACAAGTGGCAGATTTTTAGGTACCTGTCCAGGCTGACAGCTGTCATGGTGATCAGGCTACCACAGCCAAAGAAGAAGCCAGCCCATCCATACCAGCGGCAGCCTATCCATCCAAACATCCAGCGGTGGGAAAAGAAGGAGATGATGCTGAAGGGTTTGCCTACAACTTCAAAAGCAGAACAGAATGTCAGCCCACTGATAAAATCCATCATTGAGAAAACCTTCTTTTATCAGAAGGTTTCTATCATATCAGAAGATTTCTATCCTATCAGGTATCCCAAGATCTTCCTTGCACAGAACTACTACCAGTGAAAGTGCTCTGCAACGTGGAGAAAGGGCTTCAGGCACAGTAGAGGTGGTGACTTTAAGCTGAAGGAAGGTAAATTTAGATGGGATACTAGGAAGAAAATCTTTACTGTGAGAGTGGTGAGGCACTGTAATGAGTTGCCCAGAGAAGCTGTGGATGTTCTGTCTCTGGAAGTGTTCAAGGCCAGGTGGGATGAGGCTTGGAGCAACCTGGTCAACTGGAAAGTGTCCCTGCCCATGGCAGGGCTTGGAACAAGAATCTTTAAGGTCCCTTCCAACCCAAAGCCTTCTGTGGTTCCATGAGTTGTGCCCTCCATGCACAGGACAGAGCCCGAGACAGCTGTAGCTGCATCCCACAGCACCACTGATGGGGCAGGGGCAGCCAAGCCTGCAGGAGGGCTGGAAATAGGTGCTTTGCCATAAACCACAGGAACTGGTGGGAAACCAAAACTCTTAACCAATCATGGGCAGGCTCTTCTCATCACAAAACCTTCAGAGTGTGTGCTAAGTCCACATGCCTGTATGTGAACAGGATGGGTGATAGTGAGCCAGAGCTGGAAACAAGCACAGACCTACTTGGTCTACATCCCTATTGCCAGCTGGGCATCTTCAAGCACAAGGTAAAGAAATTTGACTTCAAAATGGACTTTTCCAAGCCTGTCAAGGCCCAGCAGCAGGATACACAGCAAGGTAAAGTGTCAGGTGGGAAGGAATCTATGGGCTTGAGCTGCAGAAGTGGTTTCATCTCCTCTCCACATCACACATTCCTTTGGTGCCTCCTAGCAAGTGACCTGCACACAGATATCAAAACATTCCAAGCTTCCCCAGAGAGATGGGAAATGAGTAACTATTTCTGAGGTTCTCTCTTAGTAGCACTTTAGCTCATTCCTCCTCAGGTAAAAGGGAGTGCTGCATTATGGATGAAGTGAAGTTAGGTCAAATGTTCTTCTGTTCTCACCTTAAAGCAGGTTTACATTATTCATATTCCTTGTAAGTATTGTCACAAAGAGAAAGTTTGAAAATTGTAATTTTCTAGTTGGAAATCTCCACTTTCTCCTAATTATTACCTTTCTGTGGGTCTTAATTTAAGCAAAGAAAAAAAATCAACTTTAATGGAACAGAAAACTCAAAAATTTGTAATCTAGGAGCATGTGTTTTGCAAATACTTCAGTTTTACTAGCCTGATATTAAATTCTCCCAGGCCTGAACATTCCAACTGCAACATTCAAACAACATTAAATATTGAACTCCATGATCCTGTGACTGTATTCCTTCCTGCACAGCAGCAGCCAGAGCACCTCAAGGATTTGAAAATATCTCAGGTGCCCTGGGCTGGTTTCCTTGGCTGAACCAAAATGTCTGTAATGTCACAGAAGCTCCGTGAATTGGTTCATGGAGAGGGTAAAAATGACCTTGCAAACTCATTTCTCAAAAGGTAACCTATTCACAGAAGCCAAGACAAAAATATCTATTTTGTTGAAGTGATCTGTAGGAAAATACTTCGTATCTTTTCCTAAAAACATTCCATTTCACATTGAACTGATACAAAACCATGCATTATCTTTCCATTCTTAACATAAAATTAAAGCATTTCTACCAAAACCAAATCTTGCAGAAAATTACCTTTGCTCCATCTTCTATGCCAAAAGCATTAGGATTGAAAACCCTTCAAAATCAGTGGTATTTTTTAAAAAGTATTTTCGGATTACTTTCCTTCAGCCTAAGCCTGTAAGGAAAGTTCTGCCTGGATCTGCAGGTTGTGCTCAGGCCAGTGCATGAAGTGCTTTTCTCCCAGCAGAATAAATGCTCTTTTAATTTTTCAAGCAAAAGCTGACCTCGGTGATCAAGGTTTCAAGAAAAACATTAAATATGACACAGTCTAGGACATGTGCTAACAGTCAGCGACTTTAGTCATATAAATTTTAAAGGCCGACATATTTCTTTGCACAAAATCGAGTTTCCCTTCAGCAGCAGGACGCGGAGGAGCCCTGAGCTCGGGTCAGTGAGAAAGGAGCCTGGTGTGGCTTTGAACGAGGGGCTGGTGCCACCCTGTGGAAACCGGCAGGAAGCAGAACTCTTTTCTTCAAAAAGTCCTTAAAACAAGTGTGTGAGATATGAAGGTTTTGAGGAGAAAATATCCTATCTTCCGTTTGTCCAGCAGACAGAATACATCGCATTTCTCAACTTAGCACCTTCCATTATTAATAAAAAAAACCTAGATAACGGGGAAAATCAAGCACAGCTCTGCCAATCACTATTTTTAATTCCAAAATGTAAACACACTGAAATTCCCCATGGAAGAAAACAAGATGACCAAGTGATATGTTGGTGACAGAGATTGACAGAGACATTAGGAGCCCTCACACTAAGAGGGGTCCCAAACAAGCTTGGGACATACAGGTTTTTATGGTTAGGAGATTCCTGTTAAAATTCATCAAATCATAGAATCACAGAATATTTTGGATTGGAAGAGATCTTAAAGACAATCTCATTCCAGCTCCTGCCAGGGGCAGGGACACCTTCCACTAGAGCAGGTTACTCCCAGCCCCATCCAACCTGGCCTTGTACACCTCCAGGGATGGGGCGATGGGGCAGACACAGCTTCTCTGGGCAACATTCAAAATATAAAGCTGGGGAAGTTCTCCTGAAACACTCCCTGTCTTTGGAGTGACTTTCACAGGAATCAGACAGGAGCTTTATAAGACAGATTTTTGAAGAGAAAGAAAGTGGGAGTATCACAGAAGAGAAAAAAAGCCAGTCTGGGGTTTTTCCTTAACTTTTAAGTGTTTGCTTAACTGTTAAGTGCGAGATGGAAATAGTGTGTCCATGACAGAAATGCCAAAGAAATCATTGGGATTTCTCCATGTGGAAGCAGTGATATTTATGCCAACATCTTTCTCCTACTGAATTACTATGTCCTTCAGCAATCCATGTTGACTGACCAAAACCACTGGAATCTGCAGGGCTGAGCAGATCTTTGGTCTTGTGCCGTGAGAGCTCGAACAGGCTAGGGAGGCTGGGAGCCATCATTTTATATTGTTCAGTGGTATTTTTGGCATTTATATGAGGGCAGAAGCATTTGGCAGAGACAGGGGTAGGAAAAGGGTGCACTGGAGCCGAGGGCAGAGGTCCTAGTGTGTACAACACACAGAAAACACAGAGAGGACAGAAGACTCTGCAGGCATGGGAATATAATCTCATTTATATGGCACTGGGGAGATCCCATGGTCAGCTGGGCCCTGATACCCACTGGATTGTCTGCCATCCAAAATATCCTTTTCTAAAGGACATCCAGCCCTTTCCCTGTATTTACCCACGAGCAGCTCAATCAGTCTCACGTCAAGAGCCAAAACAGCCATCTCTGCAACTCTGCATAAACCTCTCCAAAGCTCCCTCCTCCCATGCCAGGACATCCAGACTGGGGGGTTGAAATAAAAATCCTCCCAGTTGGCTGTTGTTGCTCATACTCTACAGATTGACACAAATGCTTATTTTTTCTGATCCAGAGACAAAGGAGGATGGTCACTAGAGAGAAAACTATTCGCTTTGATGGGCTGATGGCATTTTCCAATTATTTGGCTAAACATGCACTTTTGAGGCACTTGGATCCTTTTATTTCACCCTATGGCGAGAAAACACAATTTTCTGCACCTGTAAGACTGAATTATTTCGTGGCTATTGTGCCAGGGTGCACATGGAAGCTGCCTCTGGAGACCTGCCCCGTGCTGGGGTGAACAGGAGCTCTGCCTCTTTGATAAAATCAACCCTAATTTTTCCTCTGCTGCTCATTTCTTCCCATCAAGTTGTTCAGGAATGTTGTTTTCCATCCTCTTCTATTATTTACATGCAAATAATAGAGCAGAAATATCCATAGCAAAAGGCCTTTGGTGCTCCCATGACTTCCAGAGGAATGTCTCTTGCTGCTGCCAGACAGAATGGTGAGATAGTAAAAGCAAAGGAGAATAAAAACATGAAATTACCTGAAATGCCCAGATCACACACAGCTAAATTAACAGTCATTATCTCAGCAGGTCTCAGCTTCTTTTTTCGCTTTGAGGACATAAAAATAACATACCCATTTCCCAGGGTTGAAAGGATTCCTGTAATAGTGGAAAACAGAACAACATTCAAATTAGAATCATCCTCAAAACCAGCAATAATCCATCTTCCTCATGAAATTCCCTGGTATTTTCAGCCTGAACCTGTGGTCCTAAGGCTGGGCATTTAACTCTGGAATGTGATCCCTTTGTTGTCACTGTGCAGCTCATGGAGACCTCGACTGCAGACACGTCTCTCCCACAGCAAATGCTGCTTTCCCCTCTGCAGCTGGGCAGAGCTTCCAGCACCTGAGCCTGCACAGCCATCCATGGAAAGCTCACAAGAGAAACCCCAGAATCCCCCTGCTCTGACCAACCCAGACTCCACTCAAACACTTACACAGCCACAAGAATGAAATTCAGCTCTCTGTAATCACAGGGACCATGCTCTGACCAACCTCAACTTTATTAAATAGTCTAATAACAGGTTGAAGGTTAAATTTCTTATATGTAAATTAAGATATTAATATCAAATCTTAAATCTTACATTAAAATTGATTTCTACAACAAGAAGGAAAAATTATAAAATAAATCTGATTAATCTCATTTTAACTTCCAGGTGGAATTCAGTGCATGGGATCCTTCTCATACTGCCTGACATATTTTTTTTCCATATCACCACCCAAGGACCCACAGGTACCAGCACTGCAAGTGGTTTATTGGCCATGGAATTAATCACACTGGTACAGAAAACTGTAGGGTTTCTAATTCTCTTAAAGAAAATGTGTCTTCACTAATTCATGTTTGAAAGAGTTTAAGGTCAGAGTGAGAGTTTTGCTGTGGAAACACAGGACAGCACAAAACCTCCCTCTCATGGAGCAAGAAGGTGAAAAACCCAGAGGGGCCATGGCCCACTGAGCCTCACACCAGATCAGGGGAGACATATAAGAGGGAGGGAAATGCAGAAGAGAAGAGTGGCAAGCACAGAGTGGCAGAGACAAATGTGCTGCCATTGCCTCACCAAGGGGACCTACAACAGCAACGAGGGAAACATTGGAGAGAAGTTCAGCCCAGGAAAGGGTGAGGAAAGGTGTTTTCCATAAATGTTTTGGATTTGCCACCTTTGTTTCTCACTACCTAAATCAGTAATTCAATGTTAAACTTTGGGGGTTGGAACCATATGATGAGAATTGGAATGAGATGATCTTTAAGGTCCATCCAACCCAAACCATTCTGTGATTCCATGGTTCTGAATTTATTCCCCTCAAGGAGCCTGTTTGCCCACTGCAGTAACTGGGAGTGGATCTTCCTCTCTTAATCTCTGCCCTGCCTTCATCTCCGCTGCTTTTCCTCTGCCTATTTCCTCCCTGTCCACTGGGAGGGTTGTCCTGGGTGTTTGGCTACTGGCTGAGGCCAACTTGTCACACTACTACAAAAAAAGTCATAAACACCCCAACTTTCCTCTGTGGATGAGGCATCAAAGCCACCCTTTGTGCTGCTTTGTACATGGGGCTCTGCTGGGGCAAACTCTGCTTCCAGAAGCCCCCAGCAGCCCCCCAACCTCCCAGCAGCTCTGTCCTCTACAAATGTTCTACCTTTGAATATCACACAATTTTCATCTCAGTCTTCTGGCAGGCCAGACCTCAGGAACTGAAGCTCAGTAACTAAATGGGTATTTAATTATTTAGTGATTTATTTGGTAATTCAGTGATAAATAATCCAGTATTTAAATGGGTATTTTATTATTTAGTCTGGTCTGTCAAAGGAATGATCCCCTTGCAAGGGTGACTTGTCCCCACAAAATTGAAAAACCCAACCTGGGAACATCCATGAGGCTGAGAGAGAAATGGTTCCCAGAGGCTAAAATCAAATTATTTATCAAGAAATATGAGTGACTGTGGAACCAAAAGTTTACCAAACTCAGGAGAAAAACACTTTGATTTTTTCAGTATTAAATGTGACACTTATTGGAAACTTTTTATTTTTATATTGACAGTATTGTTTTCTAAATTATTTTACAAAATAAACAGAAGGACAGAAACTGGCTTCTTATTGATCTTATGTTTTCTCATCAAATTCGATTTAGCCTTGGTGAATTAAATTTTAAGAACAACCTACTCTTATGGCTCTGCAAATTTAATCTGAATTATAAGCAGATAGAGGTATTCATATGAGTCATTTTCTTCCTTGCAGCTGAGTGAATGAATCTCAATGCTGTGAGCATTTTTCATATATTTTAATCCTTTTCTCTCTTAATGCCATTTTCCTCTCCAGTGATATTTAGGATAACTGGAGTGCCAGCATCCAGTTTGAAATACCTTTTGAAAGCATTTGACATTTTCCTGAATCTTTTTCAACTGACTGGCAGTCTAGAGAGACATCTCTATCAGCCAAGCAGCTCTGAAGTTGCCAAGTTGCTCTGAAGCCACTGCTCATTATTAATATCAATGTTTCAGAGAGCCCCAGCCCTCTGACCTCCTAATCCCATGGCTGGAAGGGGTCCACTGATAATTTGTGTGGTTTTTCGTCCATGCCTGCATCTGACAGTTGCTTATCTGATTTTTTTTAACTCCTTGGTGATCAAAACTTTATAATCTCTTTAGATGAGGCATCTAATCTTCCACTTCTCCTGCTGTTAAATGACTTTCCCAGCAGTCAGCTGAAGCCCTTACTGGAGCAGGCTCCCAGCTCTGCTAGGTTGGGAACAGGGGGAAAAGACTTTTCAGGTATAAAATAGAGGCTCTTTTCCAGGAGAACTGTCCATGGCACCATGGCACTTTTACCTAAATCCAAACAAAGAGCTAAGGATGTGATAACTGAAAAAGTGGCACCTGCAGAGAGAGAACCAGGCTGAGACACACAGACTGCAGTGAGAGGGGAAAGTGTTTACAAGAAGCCAGCCAAAGAAATAAGCTTCCACTTCTCCAACCTGACAGCAGTGCTAAACCATCAGAGAAATTAAAATTTAAAAAAAAAAAAAAGAAAAGAAGACAGTTCAGGATTTTGTTTTCAATTAAGCTGTTTCATAACAGGCTGAGGAAGTGTGCAGCAAGAGTTTGTAAATCAATAGTGACTTGCCAAGGGGTTTCAGAGGAGCTGACAGCCAGCAGGTCCCTGCTCAGTAGTTTGTCACCTTGCCTGGCTGTACAGTGAATCAATCAAGGCAGTGATGAAAAAGTTGGTGGGAGGAGTGGCAAAGACAAAAGAATTGGACTCTTTTAACCATGTGTATAGTCTGATGTTTTATTTTTCCAGACAATTAGAAAGCTACACATGGAAATTAACTATTTGGGACAAAAGACCATGTGCTCACAGAGAATTTATCAGAGAATTTCTTCAAAGACAAAAACCCAATTATTTTTCCATTTCAAACTACAATACTTCAGCTGTACAACCAGTCTGACCCTAAAAGCTCTGCAGAGTTTCCTGACAAGATCCAGCCTTGTTCACTCACTGTTCAGCTTCTTCCCCTTTTTGAAAGAATTTTTAAACTCACTTGCACCTTACACAGCTCAAGGGCAAAAAGATGCACAAAAGCAGTCCTGGCTTCCCACCTGCTGCTTCCCTGTCCCTGCTGTCAGGATGTCCCCCAGACCATCCCCAGGAGGGGCCACAATTTCTTGGAAGAGATCTTCTAAGGGGTAGGGAAAGTTCAGTGGAAAAAGGTGACAGGTTTAGGCTGAATCACAAGTTATAATAAAAAACCACAGACATGGAATCATAAAATTATTAAGGTTGGAAATCAACTCCAAGATGATCAAGTCCAGCTTTTGACTGAACAGCACCATGCCCACCAAACCATACCATGAAGTGTCACTTCCACTCATTTTCTGAACACTTCCAGGGCTAAAGATTTCACCATTCCCAGGGCAGCCCATTCCTGTGCTCAAGCATTTTTTCAGTGAACAGTTTTTTCCTAATATCCTTAGTCTGTAGATCCAAGTCCAAGGAATATGCAAATACAGCATTTATATGGGTATGGGAAGGCCATAATTGGCTCTAATGAAAGCCAATTACTGAAGTTTGCAATGCCCACAAGGGCAAAGCAATTGACCAAGTGAAATACAATGCAAAACACACACACACTTTAAAATTTAAGCTAATTTAGAACTAAATGTGGGATATGATGTGTACAGATAATACAGGTACAGCAGAGCTGTGGCTTGAACTACCCTGGCCCAGGCCATTGGATACAATGAGTTCACAAATCCAATATCAAAATGATTATGAGACCTTTTAAAATTATAATTTCAGTTTCCTCACACTGCTCACAAAAGTCTGTGCCTTTATGGCTGGCTTTTGGCTTTTCACTGAGAGTTTTTGATTCCTGTTCCTTGCCTTAATTTGATTATGTCTGTGGTTTTCAAGATGTTTCACACCTGAAAGGGGTAATTTTTGGAACAGGATAAATCTACACTAAATACAGTGAATATAACAAGGCAACACAGTGAATGTCAGGAGGATTCATCCATCAGACATATTTCCTGGGATTAAAGCTAAGTTTACTTAACCAAGTGAAGAAAGACCCAAACTGTGGGTTGTTTTGTACAGGTCAGTGAAGACATCTGTCTGCAGAGCAACAGAAAAAAATATATGTGTGAAAAGTGAGGATACCTACAAAATAATGTATGAATACCAAGAACAGCACCGAGATCCAGCTTCACCTGTCACCTCTGCTGCTCTGAATTCTTTTCTCAATAAAGACAAAAGCAGAGGAGAAAAGAGAAATAAACAGAAACATAAATAGAAGGGAAGTGCTACCTCCACTATGGAAAAGATTACATTACTTAGATCAATCAGAGGAGAAGCTGTAAGACAGGGGAGGAGGGAGAGATGTGAAGTAGTGAATGAGAAGCACAAAGGTAGCACTGGCTGACAGATCTTGGTATTTTGTGCAGAACTCGTTGGAGAAGACAATGAATCAAAACTGAAATAAATGTCAAGGAATCACTGTACACCCTTTATCCAGCCTTGCCCTCAGACATCTGGCACCTGGAGCTCGGGTTTTTTGTGGAACAGTTCTGTCCTCAGCTCAGTGTTAGTGAGAAAATAGTTGTTGACCTGTGAGAAACTGCATGAACCAAAGTCATAAAGCATAAAGAAATCTAAATAGATAAAGAAGAATGGAATGGAATGGAATAGAATAGAATAGAATAGAATAGAATAGAATAGAATAGAATAGAATAGAATAGAATAGAATAGAATAGAATAAAATAGAATATCCTGAATTGAAAAGGACCCACATGAATGATCCAAGTCCAACTGCTGGCCCTGCAGAGGACAATTCCAACAATCCCACCCTGTGCCTGACAGATTTGTCCAAACACTTCTTGATCTCTGTCAGGATGGTGCTGTGACCACTGCCCTGGGGAGCTGTTCCAGTGCCCAACCACCCTCTGGGGGAAGAACCTTTTCCTGATTTCCAAACTTAACCTCTCCTGACACAATTTCAGTCTGTTCCTTCAGGTGTTGAGGCAAATATGGACACAAAAAGATACAACTCTGCCCTCCTTCACAAAGTAAAGGCAAACTATCAAGAAGAAGAAGGACCAGTTTACCCCTAGAAGGAATAGAGACCAGCATTTTCTTGCTGAAAAATAACTCCTTGGCATGTGAAATCTTTAAAGAGAAATCAGTCCCAGCTATCATCTGTGGGCACTAACCAATAGAATATTGTATTTATTCTGCTTGCAAGATCACTTTGAACCTGGTAAAGGACTCCAACATAAAAGAATGAGGAGGGTGCTAAGCAGAAAATATTGCTCAATATAATGTGTAAGAGAGGACAGATGATGCCAGGAGATGAGCAAGGGTCACATGAGCACATCTGAGGGTGTTCACTGCTGTGTGGGCTCATGAGAGAGGCTTTGAGAACAGGCCATAAAACCCACAGGGCATAGTGAGGAAAACCCTATTTTGCCCAGGGAAAATTTACCTACAGAGTAACAACCTATCTGTTATTAAAAACAATGAGTATTTCTTCACTTTTTGCTGGAACATCTACTGCCAGTCACTTTTGGCACTTTTGGCTACCTGCAGCAGCATTATCTGTTGACATAAACTGTTGACACCATATTTCTAACACATTATCTCCCCTCCCTCCTAGATATTTCTTCCTGGAATGAAAACATTTATAATTGCACATCTAATAACAACAGTTTCTGCCTCCTTTCTGCACGCTCCAAGGATGCAGAGGCAGAGTCATATTTCAAAGACCAATTATAAAATCATTACCAATTATTGTCAAATAAAAGCCAGCTATGATGTCAGCTTCTCGAGAGAGCTTTGATGCAAAGGGATCTTCCTTTTGGAGATAGTGCGGGATGTATTCTTCCTGGGAGGAATTGTTGTGATCTGATGCCATCCCACTCATGTCCAGTTAAGTGCCTGAAAAACAAAAGAACAGAGTTTGCAACAGATCACATCTGCTGTTAGAAAATGTGAAGATATTTTTGTTCATACACAGGATGCATCTTCCCATCTTCAGTTCTGCTCTGACACTTCCCAGGGCACTTCAGGATACCATTCAAAACTGCATAAAGCATCCTGCCATGATTTAGGTCGTGACTAACTTGATCCAAGATCATTATTCACATGGCACCACAATAGGAGAAAGGCATCAAGCTATTAGAGAGTGTCCAGAGGAGGCCACGAGGATGGTGAAGGCTCTGGAGGGAGGGGAAGCCTTTTGAGGAGCAGCTGAGGGCACTTGGTCTGTTCAGTCTGGAGGGGACTGAGGGGAGACCTCACTGGGGTCCTCAGCATCCTCCTGAAGGCAGGAGGAGGGGCAGGGGCTGATCTCTGCATTGTCATCAGCAGGGACAGGACTCAAGGAAAGCTGGAGCTGGGTCTGTGCTGCCTGTCCTTATCTACACACATCATTTCCTCAATGCCAAGAAACTGGGAATTATCTGCAGGGCAGTCCCAGCAAGTTCTTTGTATCCTGAGGGGCACTGTGTCTGCAGATGGCAGCCTTGCAAATTTTACAGATAAGTGAAAAATTACATCCATAAATTCTCCTTAGAGTTCCTTATTTGCTGTGTTCCAATGCAAATAACTTCTCATGGCCACAGTTATAAACAGCAATTGGCTGTTGGAATTGTGAAGCAGCAGGAGTATTAAATAACAGAGTCATCCAGGAAGGCTTGCTGGGTTTTCTTTCCATTTTCTTTTGAGTGAAAATGGGTTACTGAGGTCAAATGTGCTAATATAAATAGAGGGAACCCTGGTAGGGGAAAATGAGAATCTGATAAATACCCATGAAAATTTTGCCTCCAGGACAACTGAAGAAGTGAGGAACTCCTGCATAAGACAAACCATTTCTGCCATGTTAGAAACCACCCAGCTTTAAGCAGAGAGAGCTCATTTTTTCTTGAAAATTTTCAACAAAAATAAAAGGAAATTAATGTCTAACTTCCAGGTAGGTATGCAAACTTTCCTTATTATTTTAAATCATGTCTGGTGAATTAAGAATAAGTTTCAGATACAAGAAGATAAAAACAATTCTGCTTGATTTACACAAAAATTGTTAGTGACCTATAATGCAGGGGGTTAATACTTGATTATGGCTTTAAAATATTTTCATCATCCTGATTAGACAGGGTGATGTGCCCCCCAAAATGAAGCTTTATTCCAGAATCAATTTTGCTTTTAGAGTGTATAAGTTTAAAAGGGTGTAATTAACAGGGCAGAATAATTAGTCCTCTCATAATTCCAAGTCAAGAAAAACCATAATCCTAATCAGCATCTAGTGTCTAAATGTTGAGTAAAAAAATATGGAGAGGGATAACTTTCCTACTAGAAGGCAAAGCCTAGCAAATGTAGGGGATGTGCATTTTCACAAATGAATTCTTTCAGGAACCAAGATTTGAACTGCCAACTCTGTTGGTTTTATTTATACATGTGTTTTATAAGGTATCATAGTATTAAATGCCTGATGAAGGCATTCTGATCCACAGCTCCTAAAAGTTAATGAGTCAGCAGCAGGGACTATAAAATACTATTTTAATAGAAATACAAATGATCCATGCTTGGACAAATCTTCATTGCTTGCAAGTTCCTGGGAACTCCTAAAACATTTTGGGAAGTTACAAACAGGAGGTGTACCAACCCAGGTTCAAATTATTGTGTCCTCTTACATGGGGCTTGGACAAATATGGGTATAGTGGCAAAATCTGAAGTCCTTAATCTAAGTTAGTATGAATCTAAATTAATAAGAAATCTAAATTAGTAATTAATCTAAATTAGTAAGAAAACAATCCCTGTGCTTATGTTAGCCAGCCAAAAATAGATGGACTCAGTTTATGTCCAACAGCCAAATTGGTATGAAGTGGAGAATGCATTTTTGTAAGTTTGCAGGCTAATGAAGGAAATATTAATGCCAACCATTAAAAAAATCTGAAAAAACTAAAAGCATGTTATAGCTCAGTGACAAAAGTTATTTAGTATGGGAAGCAGCAGTGTGTACTGAGTGCCACAGGAGTCCCAGAAACTGAGCTATTCTCAGAAATCCTCTGTGGAAAGTCCTGTGGCAGAGGTGCTTTAATGTACTTGACAAGAAAGCACAAGACATCAAACATTTTTTCCAAAGTCATGGCCCACAGACAAATGTTGCAATTATTTGTAAAAGCAGATTAATTTACCAAAGGATGAATGGCAGAGTGAAACAAAAGATGTCCATGGAAAGAGTCAGTAGGGCTCTTTTTGAAAGATTAATACAGCTAAAGTGATAACACTGTCAATTGTGTTAAGAAAATAATTTTCTGCTCTCTCATGATATGTTAAAAACAATAAAACTATGAATAATTTTATCTGAGCCAGTAAAAGACAAAAGCTAAAAGGATAAATTAGTGCCAGCAAATATTATCTTTTTAAGAGGAATAAAGGTAATTATCTCTTCCTCTAATTTCTCCAATGACATCCATTTCTCAGTGTCTCCACAGCAGAGTCAGCCAGGTCTCAGTGCCTGCTGGATCCCAGCTCACACTGCCATTTTTATCCTAAACTCCCCCTGGGTATTTTGAGGAGCTCCTTTCACAGACTGGGGCTGTGGAGGCTCAGGCACAGGTCCCAGTGGGCACTGCCTGTCCTGCCACACCATCCTGGCTGCTGCCCTGGGGACACAGACCCTGGGGACTCTCAAGGCTCACATTGTGACACACATCCTTAGCCAAGTACTTCCCAACCAGCCACCCTATTCAGGAACACAAATAACAAGGATCAGAAAACTTATAAAACTTCTCTCTCAAAACAGCTACACAGCACCATCCTTTTTTATTTTTTTAACATATATATCTCCTAGTGTAGTAGAAGAGATTCTTTTAAGAAAAATGGCCTTTGTTTAATCTCACTTTGGGGCTAAATGATGAAGATTCAAGCTATGGACTGGAAATCTGTGTTTTGTCCTTAGTACACTTGTTTAACCACCAGGCTGCTGATTATTTTTACAGTGGATTCACTCCCACCTGTTGAAGAGGAATCATCACTTTGAATGCACTAAATTAAAAGATTAACAATGTCTGCATTTCAGGTTTGCACTGTGCTCCATCACATCACATCCCCACTGCTGCTTTTTTGTTAATAATGACATAAAACAGTAAATTTGATATGCTTCATGTTTCTCCTACAGGAGAGAAAGAGGGCATTTAGAACAACACCTTTTTATCTCTTGGTATCAGGAAAATGCCTCATGCCTGCCTGTCATGGAAGATGTGCCCAAACAACCTAATGCAACCTCCCACAGGAGCACTGGAAGGGCAGGGCTGAGAGAAAAGCTACACTCAGATCACAGAACCACAGAGTGGTTTGGGTTGGAAGGGACCTTCAAAGATTATTCCATTCCACCCCCTGCCCTGGGCAGGGACCCCTTCCACTACCCCAGGGTACTCCAAGCCCATCCAGCCTGGCCCTGAACACGTCCAAGGATGGGGCAGCCACAGCTTTTCTGGACAGCCTGTTCCTCACTGCCCTCAGTGTATGTGGTCCCCATCTCAGGCTAAACACCACTCAGGTATTTTGAATGAAGTCCTGGTTAGGTGCTTCTATTTCCTTTCAGTTTCAAGATTATCCAATAAGATTTATTACTGGGCTTTGAAAAACATGCAATAATTTTTAAAAATAATAATTTAGTGTCTGCAGCTACATTTACTTTCCTAGGCAGTGCAGACCCAGAGCAGTGGATCTGCAGAGCAAAACAGCTGCTGCTGAGGACATTTGTTTTACCAAGGCTGCACACTTTTCAAGCACTAAAAAGAAAATAGAAAAGGAAAAAGAAAAAAGTGAATGATAAGATAAACCTGTTTATAATTGATTCCATGATTCTGGTTAATAACCATAGATTAAAACCCAGGCTCTCAAAAGAATTTTGTGACATAAGTGCCTCATGCAGTGTGGTAGGCACACCTGGACAAGCACTGGCATTATGAAGGACTGGGTTTTTTCTTCATTTTGCTGCCTCAGAAGACAAAAGGATTCCACACTTGTATGTGTCCAACCTCCAAAGCTGGGAGCAGAGAGCACAGGCTGCCCTCCAGCCCATCTACTGACCCTCTTTCCAGCACATTCTGTGATGGAAGGCCCCCAGTGCCTGTGCAAACAGATTCAAAACCACAACAAAAGAAACCAGCTCCCTCTGATTATTAGAAATGGTTTTGTGCTTATATCAGTGCTGCAGACACTCATCTTTAATTAATACAAACAATTCCACTTTTAAATAATATATTCTTTAAAATGGAACTGTTCCACTATAGCCAACCTCAGGAGATACAAACTCCTGAATCAGACACTATAAAATGTCAATATCAAGCCTCAAAGCTTTGGAGATTAAGGAAAGAAAGAGTGATGTGAGCTTTCCTGTTTGGCCCAGGCAATGCAGCTTTGCCAGCCCCACTTCAGTTGTGCTCCCTGCTCTCTCCTCACCTCTCACTGGGGGTGTTTCAACGTGTCCTTCATGGCTTGGCCAGGCTGTTCTCACCCTGAGGGAGGCCAGGACACACCATCCCCACCTCTTTCAGGGTAGGAGTCAACCACATAACAAGGGAACAATGGTTTCCTTCCTGACCTCTTCCTCCTGTAAGGAGGGCACAGAAGGAGTTGGGAGAAAATCTTGGGTTTTGCTACAAAGCACCTGATGTTTTTCCTAAGGATTGGGCAAATCCAGGGAATTTTCACACACAGTGGCCAAAAGCATGATATTTCACAGGAGCTGAGTGACAGCAACCAAAAGGACCTGACTGTAACTTGTCATTTGTCACAGAATCACAGAACCATGGAATGGTTTGGGGTGGAGGGGACCTTAGAGACCATCTCATTCCAAACCCTGCCATGGGCAAGGACACCTTCCACCAGTCCAGGCTGCTTCAGAGCTCCATCCAGCCTGGCCAGAACATTTCCAGGGATGGGGCAGCCACAGCTTCTCTGGGCATCCTGTGCCAGGGCCTCACCACGCTCACAGTAAAGAATTCCTTCCTGATACCCTGTCTAACCCTGCCCCGTCTGTTTATTTCCATTATTTATCTGGCTCTCACAGTTGGTTTCAGGGTTTTGCAGACTCCTCAGTGGCTGAATCACAGCAGACACAGCACAAAACTTGCCATGCCTCAAACAAACTCACTCCAGCCTGTGAGGCCTTTAGGTCCCAAATCCCTCTACAACATCCCCTGGAGAAGGTGGGAACTTTAGGGTAACTGCTGCCTCAGCAACCCTAAAGCACTGACACAACCTGCCCTGGCTGGGCTTTTGTCCATTTATATTTCATCAGACACCAAGACTTGGCCATCTTTTCCATCCCAGTCTACCTGTTTTCCCATCTGCTGAAGGAAATTCTTACAGTCCCTGCCTTTCTGAGGGAGCAGAAAGGTCTGGAGTACCAAGCACAGAGCAATGCTCTGGGAACTGCCAGGTCTCATCCCTTCTGCTTGATGTGGAATTTTCAGAAAATTGCTAAACCTCTTCCCTCCCAAAGCAAAACAGAGGAAATTTGCATCTACAGGGGAAGGTGGACCAATGGACCAATGTGTTCTGGTGCAATGGCTCCCAGGCCAGTGATCCAAGCAAGAATAATGTGTTCTGCTGCTTTGGAAGATTATTATAAACCACAAGGTGTCCTGAGGGATAGGGAGGTACAATGAAGTACAAATGGACTTCTTAGCTCTAACAGACTGAGATTGTGCAGATATACTCTGAGATAGGGAGTTGTGGGGTTTTTTTTCCCCCAGGACAGCATTTTCAAAAACGATAAATACACAATAAAGAGACCAAAACTGAAATTTCAGATTCGTCTCAGCAGCCTGATATGTTTTCAATGTTTGATGTGAAAAACCACAAGCATGAAGTTTTCAAAATTTATACAGTTACTCCTTAGTATCCAGAGACATGTAACAACATCCACAAGCCTGAAGTCATCCAAATTATAAAATTTATTTGTGGGCTTGCTTTCCCATGGCTCAATAAAACAGCAAATAATGCTCTCTGGCCTGCTAATATCCCTGAAAATGGCCATATATATGTATTTTTGTCCAGGTACAGAATCTGAAGATGCTGGGACATGCAAATTGTGGAATATTTCCTTCAGTCCTTATCTGATTTCTCAGCAGGTTAAATCCTGAGTTTGTTGTTAGAGATGAGTGTCCAGACTATTCCTAATAATGGAGCCTCTTGAGGTAAATTTCTCCTGAGGTTAATCAAAATTTTCAAAGAAAGAAACTCACTTCTTAAATAACTTACATCATTAGGTCAGAGAGACTCATTCTGCTCCCAAATCCTTAATATCCTATATAGGTAGATCATTTTGGGAAGGAATGATATTAGGGATTCATTTCAGTATTTTAGGGGTGTAATTAGTGCAGATCCAATAGTCTGCTGAATTCAGCCTTGATAAAAGCCTTGTAAATGCAAAATGGATTATGAACAGGGCTGTGTGCAACGAAGGGAAATCCAAATGCCTTGAACAGGTAACACACATGGAGAGGAGTGGGAGAATATTGACTTGGCAAGAATTGGACATCAAAAGTGCTTTTAATGACTTCAGAAAGAATTTCAATTCACCATGAGAATATACCACAAAATATGCCTTAACTGAAAGAGGTCTGAGTGCAGGAAGGTGAGAGGAAACCAATAAGATAAATTCACAAGAACATGAATTCAAAAACAAATATTACTTTTGCTGGTGAATAGAAAGCATTTAAGAAGCACTGAAAACAGCTCAATTTGGGAAATTAAAATTAAGAACTATGTAAAGGTAAAGGTTTGATAAAAATCAATAGAGATTTCCTTCTGCTTGGGCTTTAGTCCATAAACCCAGCCTAACTGCAAAGCCTCATAGGCAAAGCCCCACAACAAGGTCTGATCTCTCACTGATGATAGACAGCCTGTTAGAGGGAAAAGATCTGTGTTCCCAGTGTATTCCAGGGATCCCTCTGACACATCAGAGTTGCCTTACACCCAGGTTTGAGCTCACCTTGATCATGAATTTCAGGGCACCCACCCCTGCTCTGGGGCAGAAAGGGCAATATTTTCTTGTAATATTTTTTTCTGGGAGTCCTGGGAGTGACCAGATCAGCTCTGTGAACCTGCTCCAGCAAAGTAATATCTGGCTCTACCCCTCTCCTAAGCTTGCAGAGGGAACTTGGCTGCCTCTGTAGACCTGAGCCAAAACAAAGCTGAAGAAAGAAGAGGCAAACGTTTCACAGGATCTGGAGAGGCTGTAAAGGTTTTATTGAATCTTTCTATGGTAGTGACAGCACAGCATTTCACACTCCTGCTTCCCTGAGGCTGACTTGTGAAAAAAGCTTGTGCCACTCAAATGTGGGAGCTACATAATCAGCAGAGACTGTCTAGAAGAAAATGAAAAGCAGTCACAGCCAAGCATCATTTAGAGAGAACAAAAAACAGTCTCAGTAACCCATCAAGTTACTGGGTTACAAGATTTTAACCAAGAAAACTGTACCCCAATTGTAGCACCACTGGAGAGCAAGCAACAGGAAAAAGCCATGAATACAAGACCAGCTGAAGAACATAAAGGCAATGCCAGAGTGCAAGATACAGTACATGAAATTTTGGTTTAGGCTCCTGAGCACTTTTCCATAGAAGTTTCCTATTGCAGAGGAAATCCGGTCACTCTGCTTCGACTTCACTGCCCATTTGTCCAGTGAACAAAGGTCCTGGAGGAACACAAACACCTGACTCTGTCCCAGGGAAGAACAAGTGGTTTCCTGGCAGACCAGCACATGAAATCTCATCTGATCCTTTGTCATGTAAAACATAAGGCTTGGAGTAACTAAATGCACAACTATTTTCCAGCTCATAAACTTAATTAGAGCTGCTTAGACATCCACAGTCACTTAACGAGTCAGGGGCTGGGAATGCAACTTTCTCTCTCTGCTGGATCTCCCTCCTCTTGTTACAGGCTGACCCTGATATTAAAACTGTCCTTTTGCTGCCTGTTTACTATTGAGGAAGTTCAGCACTGCAAATTGGGGTGCAGGCAGGCACACAGAGCGGGTGTATCTGCACCAAGCTCAGTGAAGAAACATCTTCCAAATGCATGCAAATGCAAGGATTTGCTGATGCCTGATTCTCAGGTGAGCACTTCAATACTATTTTATTATTAAAGGAAGCTTAGGGTTCTGCTAAATACAAAGAACTGTATTTTCTTTGGTGCAAAGTGCTATCACAACCCTGTGCTCATCTACAGTTGTACAACTCCAGGCAGTTCCTTCTGTCTGTAAGCAAAGTTTCTGCAAATACTTTCTAGTTTGTTGTAAGGGAATGTTTTGGGATATTAATTTTAATTTCTTACTTTGAAATTAACCAATGATGAGCATAAAATCAATACCAATCAGATAATCAGTATCATATCAATCCATATTTTAGGCTCCTGGTGTTGCCTAAAGACACAAATGATCAGTTCTCTTCCAAACTCTTTCTGTGATAAAGGCAATGCCAGATTTGTGCAGAACCCCAAAAAGATTAATGGAAACACCAGTCCAAAAAGGACAGTATTTATCAGAATGTCATTAGACTGCTCAGTCCTGTTACATCATGAAATCATCCCTGGTTATATCACACGTGCCTGGAGACTCCAATGCCTTCAGAAGGGGTGGAGGAGAGAAAAGAATAAATTACACCATGCACTACCAGAACTTTCAGGAGTTTTTTCTGAATTTCTTAGGTGCATTTCAGAAGGCTGCACCCTAATGCCCTCATTCCTGTGATGAAACATTTTATGCCACAGGAGGGAGAAGAAAAATAGAATAGCAATCAAAAGGATTCTCTGAGAAACTAAGTATGAGCGAAGATAATATGAAAATGGATCTAAATTGAGAATACAGTGAGAATAGGCAATGTAAGCACCCTGGTGTTTATCTGTGTGTGCCATTTTGCACCTACATATTCTTGTGCATTTAACACCCACACTTTCAGCATCTTACAAGAACAGGAGGAGAAACAGGACTTACCTTATTAATGAACTCTTCATAGAGCATCCCCCCTAGAGCTCCACAGCTGCTTTTATTTCAAAGTCTGGACCACAGTGATCTGTAAGAGCATAAATCCACAGTGCTCTGTGTGTTTCAAGTTTCAGAGTTCAAGAGGGAGAGGGGAAAATCATTCTGTTCCTCACTATGAGGCAATCTCCCTCCTTCCCCCACTTCCCATCTCGGACTCCCAGACTCTGGATTCTGCGCTGTTCCTCCCCCTCTCACTCTCCCCAGTGGTGCTGCTGTCGATCATCCATCTCACCCCGTGAAATTCCCTCTGCGGAGCATCCTGCGCCTCTGTCCGTGCCAGGCAGCTTCCCAAAGTGCAGGGACTCCTCGGAGGGGCCCCGGGAGTGCCCCAGGCAGAGGAAGGGGCGTGGGCCAGCCCCAGGCAAGGTCTGTCACAGCACATGTCACAGCTGCCGGGTCCCTCCTGCCAGCACAGCCGGAGCGCTGCGCGTCGCCCGCCACGGAACCGAGGATGCTTTTAAACCTGAAGGGGCTTTTCCTCATCAGGTTACTCTTACTTTTCTGGTAAGAGAGGGAAAAGATCTGCAGTACTAACAGTTGCTTTCACAGAGGTAATAAAAGCTGCTTTCAGTATTACATTTCACTTTTCTTCACCAGCACCGCCAGGCACTTGTAAGACTGGGCTGGATGGTAAAAAGATGTGTGTGTAAATCATCATCACTACCCCGAACTCAGAAAACGTTTACATTAGCTGGAGCCCAGACTTTCAATCCCCACTGCAGCAAAATAAAGTCTGAATCCTGCAAAAGAAGTTTACAAAAATGAAATACATTGATCCTCGATTTTCTTCACTGAGGCAGATTTCTCAGTCTGTACAGCTGAATCTCAGAGTCCGTTCTCTTTCACCAGCTCTGGTCAAGAATCTCCTTCCTAAGTAACACAGCAAACTGAATCCAGCCCAGGACACAGAAAGAATATTGCAAGGAACGTTTTTGATGCTTTGTAACCCAACAATTACCCCACCACCTTTCTGCCAGGGGCTAGGAATTAAGAGGCTGCAGAAGTCACTGAAAGATTTTAATAAATTAATTCACTTGACATTTTAGTATTAACGATAAGTAGAGAAGATGATACTTTTTTGTTTCATTAAAAAAAAACATCATGATTTCATGGGTGTCTTTCTGGGCTTGCCAAAGGTGGAAGGATTGTGTTCTAGACAAAAAAAAAAGGATTTTCTCCTAAAATGGTAAAAGAAGATAAGAGGCAGCAAATGATTTCCAGAAATATGGAGATTCCCATTAGCCAGGGCAGAGTCTCATAGTAAGGCTGGATATCACTGTCTGATGGTTACATAAAAAAGAAAAGCAACTTGCTTTCTCCTTTCCTGAGGAAGGAACTGGCAGCAGCCCAGTTTTGGGTACAGACTGGCCCCAGTCCGTTCACCCTTCCTTGGCACACACAACTCCTCCAGCCCAAAACCACTGCACGTAAAGGGAGGAATCGTGAACCTCCAGAAAGGAACTTCCTAAGTGACCCAAAATCCAGGCTACCCCACCAAAGACCCTGTGTGGGCAGGGGCTGGAGGCCAGATCACTGCAGGATTAACAGGAACACAGAGCTTTACACTCAGTTGGTTTGAGGCTGCTCTGCACAGCACGCTCATCCTTAATGCCATGTTTTATTCAGGGGGTGAAAAATCTGGCAGAGAAAGGTGAAAAGTACAAGACTTTCCAAAGGGGAAATTCACTCCAGGTAAGAACTTCAGTGTTCCAAACTGTCAGTGTGTGCCAAACCAGCTGCAGGCATGAGGAAAGCTCTTGGGATGTGGAGCTCTGAGCCCTCCAAACCCAGCCCTGTGCTGCTGCCCTGCAAGCCTCAGGAAGAGACCAAGGTAAGTGCCTGCTTTGTAGGTGTGAACCCTGAGGACAGGTGACACCTGGTGTCCCTTTTCACCTCCAGTCTTTCACTTCAACATGGAGCAGAGCAATAAACATCAGCATTTAGTGAGGGTTCAAGAGAGCAGCATAACTCAGGATGGCCAGGACTTGGAAAGGGTAAAGAATGGTGGAAAAGAAGGAAAAGATGGGTGTAATTTAGAGCATCACCCAGAGCTCACCGTGGCACTAGGAGATGGCAGGAGCATGGTTCTTCTCCAAACAGAGCTTTTTAAAGAGGACTTTGATAGTTGTTACAGTATCAAAAACCAGTACACATAAAATGGAAATCAAAGTCCTTCTGGAGCATCTCACTTATCTCTAGGAAAGAGTTTGCAGAAATCATGGCTAACAACTCAGGAAAGCTGGCAATGGGAGGAAATTTACTTTATTCCCCAGTTTGTTGCAGGTGGTGACATTGTCATTGTCAGTAACAGATCACTGATATCAGGTCCTCATCTAGCTCCCATCCTAACTGGTCTTGCCTGCTAGTCTGGACTTGTTTTTTTTGCTCAAGCAGAAAAGTAGTGAGGGCACTAAAATCCTAACAGCAAAAGAAGAAAAGTGGTGAGAGGGTTATTTTTTTAATCACAGTCCTTGTTCAGTAGCTTTAAACCTTGGACTTGCTCATATTTGGTAAGGTTCAGTCTCACTATATATGGCAAAATCCCAGCAAAGAACCACATGTGAGTGAAAATCCTGGCAGAGTAAGGGTTCATACATGGCTGGGAAAGAAACTCACTAAGGAAAATAATATAAAAATAGCCCCAGGCAAACCACAAACCCAAGGAATTTTAAAAGATTTTCATTGTGCCAGGCCAGGCTGAGAATGTAGTTGAATGTTGTGAACTGTCTCATGAACTAGCTCAGGCTTAGTGAAGAGGTGATACTGAAGGATTCAAGTTGTTGAACAATTTTTCCAGGAATCTCAGACAAAATATAACCACAATTTGGAAGATGTTCCACTAACTGAAGAAAACTAAGAAACTGCTGCTCTAAGTGGCATATTCCATGAGAAACAGAGAAATAAAAGCCAATATTGAACATGCTTGCAAGGACAGAGAACTGAATACTTTATTGATTTTTTTAGAAAAAATAATGTACAGGAAAAAAGAAAGGTACAGGGAAAAATGTCCTTCAGCCTACCAGTTTATTCATTCAATTTTTCTTTCTATTTTTAAAGCAGCTTTTTAAAAAATTATTGATTTAATGGAACAGCAAATAAGGAATAAATCAGAATGGCAGCATTTCCATTACTGGTACACCACAGCACTGCAAGGTGTCTTTTCAACAGCCAACATGAAGCCCAGTGAAGCTCCACACTCACTGCACAGCACTGTGGGGTAACCCTGGTGCAGCAGAAGGAGCTGCAGAGCAAACGTGGTCATGTGCCAAGGGTGTCTGAAATGTTCAGTGTATTTACTCACATGGTTATTAAAAAAATACTAATTGTGGCTTGATGCTTAATGCCACACTGATCAACTGAGATAAAAGTTAACTCCCTGCTCTGCTTACACCAATTCATCCTTGGCTACAAGAAATGGGGTGAAAGAAGGGGATTGGAGTGCAAGGGCTTCATCCATCTGAATGTGTCTAACAAAACTTGCTCCTATTCCTGTTATTGTCTCATTAAGAAGTAGATGCCAGGACTCATTAGAGGGCCAGGCTGTGCAAACCCCCAAGTCATGCAGTGCAGTGTGACACAGCCAATTAACACATCGCCAGTGCAAAGCTTGAGGCACCAAGAGGTCGGTGAGGTGGGTGCCATCCTCTCCCAGGGGCTCATCTTCTGTCTGCCAGAACACATTGGATGATATTTTGAGTGCTATTTGAATCGTTTTGAATGATATTTTAAATACCACTGCTCTGACAGGGTTTGCCAAGTGGAGCAATTGTGCTCAGGCCCAGCCCTTCCCTGTTGGCATCACACCGGGGGAGCTCCGCTGCCCTCACCCCTGAGACCTTCCCCACAGTGCCCCACCCTCTGGAAGGAGATACCTTGCCCAACAAATCTGTAGGATAATGACAACTAAAATAAAATCTCAGTACACTTTCCCCCTCATCCCTCCCTTTTTCCAGGGCTCAACTTCACCCTGGATTTTCAGGCCCTGCTTCCCTCAGTGGTGCAGGGGGACAGGGAAGGGGGCTGTGGTCAGTTCACCACATGGTGTTTCTGCTGCTCCTTCCACCTCGGGGGGATGACTCCTCACACTCTTCCCCTGCTCCAATGTGGGCTCCCTCTCCCAGGAGCCAGATCCAGATCCCAGGATGAGCTGCTCCAATGTGAGTCCTTCCCTGGAGCCGGAGTTCTGCACGAACTGCTCCAGTGTGGATCCCTCCCACGGGCTGCTGTCCCTCAGGA